>JBBBDQ010000189.1:1317500-1605000 GCA_037127315.1 Ascarosepion bandense
TTGTTCTTTCTGTCTTTCTTTATTTCTTTTGAACGAAATTTCTATCTTTCTTTCTTTCTTTCTTTGGCACCCTCCAGTCTATATAATCTGACGGAAAACAAAACTGTAACACCCTGAGGATCGATCTGATTTTCACCTGCGGTAAAATATGTGCATACTACTGGATAGTCGATATTCAGAAAAGTGTTCAAAGTTTCCTAGCTATCTAGTGACACGCCTCGAAGTGCAAAAGTACTGCTTTTAGGATTTCGAAAAGAGAAATGCAGCACGTTTTGGATACGTCAGTGTTGCCTAGATGTTAGACGCAGCGGTCAAATAGAAATAGTAAGAGCTGTACTTGTAGACCTTACGGCGTCTTCACTAGATGTTACAGCAAAGATGGTCGCAGGGTTGTCAAAAAATCCTGTTTACTTGCAGCACTGCTTACTTGTATCCAGTCAAACTTTCACTAATCTCACAACACTTTCACCAGTGGATTCCTTAGAGGGTTA
The DNA here is from genome assembly GCA_037127315.1 of Ascarosepion bandense. Classification (NCBI taxonomy): domain Eukaryota; kingdom Metazoa; phylum Mollusca; class Cephalopoda; order Sepiida; family Sepiidae; genus Ascarosepion; species Ascarosepion bandense. Next base: position 1,317,992 of record JBBBDQ010000189.1, read on the forward strand.
AGCGAGATTAGATGGTGCCCTCTAATATTTAATGGTGAGATCTTCTCGCTAAAGATGCTGGCAGAAAGGGCTGGTTCCACGTACGACTCAAGAAAGCACTTGATTTTTACAGCTATGCTTTATGGTGATTTTCTTACTGTAGCTTAGCTGTAGCACAAGGACGAACATTTTGAAGCGCCGGTTAAATGCGGCACACGGCCAAAAGTATGGGGTACCCAGTAAGGATCGAACTCACTACTCAGATGTAATAGTTTCTAGTAAGACAAACTTGCTAACCGTTAAACCACACCGAGGTTCCCATTCAGCAATGCTTTATGTATACAAGAATCAAATCAGCCTCAAAATGGAGAACTTGTAGCAAAATTTGAATTGGAGCTATCATATTCTAACTCTCCAACCGCAACAGTACCCAAGGGCCGTTACATCATATTAATTTCTACCTTACAACCTCTTTTTCACAAGTGAAACGATGTTAGCCTCTCGCTAATGTGTCGTCATTTTAATAACAACTGTTAAAACGCGCTACATTTCTTAGTTCTAACTTTAAAAACTTGGAGCTACTATGTCATATACATAGGATCAAATGATCTCTGTTCCCTTTATATCCTACTGGTAAGGAAGAACTTTAATTCTGACAGCTTCTTCACTAAAACTGCTACTCTGTAGAAAAGACTCCTAAGGTGATGTTTCCTCAATCACTCCAATCTTTACCTAGGATCAACTCTTATCTGTAGTTTATATCCTCATAAAACGCACTTCTGGCTTCCATCCTTTACCCTCTTACAATCATCTTATTCATTACCTCTCTACCCGGAATGATTATTAAACCTTGTACTTTTGTGAAGAATAATATAAAAAAGTAATAATCTTTGCGATGAATTGCTCTTTATTCAGTCAGAACATTGTTTAACCTTTTCTGCTGGCATTACTGCAAAAGTAAGGTAATCCACTGTTCAAGCAGTATAAAGTTTACCTGCATGTTGCATGTACAAGTCATTGTCTGCAGGATGATCGGTAACTTCCTTGAGCGAGACGATTAGAATGTATGTTCCTCAATAGACATGTAAGTAATTTGACGCGGCAATGCCTGACTCTTTCAGATAAACCCTTGTAATTTGCATCAATAGGCGCAGGAGACGTCGAATAATGTATGTAAAATAGCTAAAGAAAGTGAAAAGTTCTCCTGTTACACCACGCAACCCCGTTTTGTCATCGACCTTAAACAAAGGGCGAAGGCATTTATTCATATGGTTTTAAAAATGACATACTCCAAATGGTGATCTTCGTACACTATTGTAGATAACTTTTAAAGTTTTCCATCACCGGTGGTTCGGGCGCTTGAGGTCTTTCAAGTGCGTTTCTTTTAAGGAATGAATCTGAAAATCTCTATCCAGAATAGCATCATTCCGACGTAATATGAAATGAGCACGAAAGACTTTCTGTGTTTCAATTACAGATTCACCAGTCTTGAAGAGAAAAAAAAGGTTTGAATTGTAAACATACGGTATACACCTTTCCAAGCCATGATGATAATTAATGGTAGCTAAAAGATTGATGTGCGTTGTGGTGCAGTGGATATCGACTAGTAACGACAAATCGGTGAGCCGAGTTCGAATCCCATTTGAATTTCTTGCATTCACTTACGCACAAATACCATTGGGAAAGGTATTAATCTGTCTCTTCCCCCCAAGTATGGGCTAAATAATAAGACAGACTGGGTTCTGTAGCCTTGGCTGGCAATCCGTCTACCGCAGAAAGCAATGGCAGGAGAATCTTCTGCTCAGTCAGTCATGTCTCGAAAGAGACATGATCGACTAAAGTGTGTATCACTGATGGATGTGCCGTGTGGTGCAGTGGATATCGGCTCGAAACGAGAAATCAGTGAGCCGAGTTGAATTCCATGCATTCACTTATGCGCAAATACCTTTGGGAACAGTATTAATCCGTCTCTTCTCTTCAGTTATGAATTAAATAATAGAACAGATTGGTTTCTATAGCCTTGGCAGGCAACCAGCCTACCGGAGAAAGCGATGGCAATCTAGTGCGGGATAATCTTTTGCCCAGTCGGTCATGTCTCTTTCGAGTTAGCCGAGTTGACTTTCTTGTATTACGTATGGCACTTAACTGACTGTTTGAAAAGATGGCAAGACAATAACTAGATGGTGACACTTGCGTAAGTTCACTGGCGTCAGAAATGTAACTGTTTTAAATATAGAAGGTATTTATACCGCACCCTGTATTTGCTTTCTGTGCAATCATATGCATAAAAATACAATCATTTCTTGGTTGGTTGGTTCATTTAACCAGCATATCAACCTTCATTAGGTCATTTAATGCTGAAAATCGTTTTGATTTGTTTTATTTAGTTTATTTGTTTTATTGTTTTTGTTTGTTTATATTTTTTTCAAAAACAATTTTTGTTGGTGAGATTTTTTATTCAAAAAAAGTTTAGATGGTAATATTTTTCATTAAAAAAAATTTGTTGGTAATATTTTTCATTTAAAAACGGTTTTGTTGGTAATATTTTTCATTCAAAAAAGTTTTGTTGGTAAATACTTTCATAGCATTTTGACCTCAGTTTGAGGGGTTAACTATTTACCCATAGCTGGGAACCTAACAGGTGCTACCACTTTGGGTCAGGGTGGACCTGGGAACAATAGCAATTAATAGGTGGTTCCATGCGCCTCAGAACCTCTCAATCAGAGACTTTGCTGCCGGATGCAGTTTAAGGTCATACCCAGGACCAAATTATTTGTTCATACACAAATAGGTTATACAATGTATTAATAACGGAAGTGATTGATATCGGTAAATTTCTTTTTTTGTAACATGTTCACGCTTTTTTTTCTGTACATGATAGTTTACTATAACAAAAAAAAAAACGATCAATGTTGTAAATTGTAACAGAAAATCAAAGTGTTGTAAATTTATTTTCTCTTAGTGTATATCTACATCTGTCCAACGGAAAGCCGAAAAATAAGTTTGAAATCATAATCTGAAATTTTATCAAATTTTTTCAATAAAATATATTAGATTTATTTTCATAGTCTTTGTCCCTGTTTACGGCAACATATTTGCTGTAGGAAAGAAATGCTTTTCTCATTCTCACGCTGCCGAGTTATTTACGTATATATCTACATGAATATATTATCTACATAAATATGTATACACGCGCACACATGCACCAATACACTACCGGCCATAATTATTAGGCCAACCCAGTTCTTTTAAAGAAGTAATGTATTTCACACTATTTTTAAGTGGATAATTATAAATGAAAATAGAATGGTTCTTTTGTAATTATTCAGTCAGTTAAGTGCCATACGTGATACACGCTTGGGCGATCATGTCTCGAAAGAGACATGACTGACTGGGCAGAAGATTATCCCGCAGTAGGTTGCCATTGCTTTCTGCGGTAGACTGGTTGCCAGCCAAGGTTATAGAACCCAATCTGTCCCGTTATTTAACCCATAAATGGAGGGAAGAGACGAATTAATCCTTTTTAAGGGCATTTGCGCGTAAGTGAATGCAAGGAATTCAGCTGGAAGTACTTCGAAGAATTTTACAAGGCGAGGAAGCAAAGATGAACTTGTCAGAATCACCCTAAATTTTCTTCATTCTTTCATTGATGAAACTGCAATATAGGTAATTATTAAATATTTATAAATTCATTTGATGCACATATTATTGTGTAGTATTAACAAACAAACCACTCTATTTTCATTTACAGTTATTCACGTGGCAATAAATACTAAAAAATAATATGAAATACATGATTTTTTAAGAGACTGGGGTGGCCTAATAATTATGGCCAATAGTGTATATTACTTAAAATTTGTTAGATTTAGAAGAAAGGAGTAATCGATATCGGAGATAGAGGGCTTATAGATCTAAACACATGAACCTCTATTGTGACTAAAACTCACCTCTGGCCTCAAGTAGAAGTCGTTCATAAGATCCATCACTAAAGATGCTGAAAATGGTTAGGTTCCAAACTTCTGTTATCCTCTGCCTTTACAAGATGCAATTGGTTGGGTCTTAAATTTCTCTGATTCACCTTTACCTTTACAAAAGTCGCATCAGGTCGAAAATAGAATACTGCTGCCATAGATGCGCAAGAATTGCCCAGTCTTCGGTTTTAACTCTCGATAGAGTCCAAGATATCCGCGTCATTATCGGGGACGAATTAGTTTTTACGTTACAACACTTTTTTATCGGATGAGACGCGGCAAGCCTCTCGCTACTCTTTGATTATTTCCATGGAAAGTATTCAGATCAATTACACTCTTCAGTCCCACGTGTTATAACCTTAACGGCTAAAACCCGCCATACCACAAGAATTGTAGATAACCACACCCATACCCTTCGTATTCTTTTGGTGAGATGTAAGTTCTACTCGAGCAATTTATGCATACGAACTGAGGCCTTGTGGAATCGACTGTCAAAAAATGCTCGCATAATCACCATAATCTTGACTTATTCAAAACAAGGATTAACCATTTTCTTCGCCGCATACCTGTACCTCTTACTCTTTAACGCTCTGCCTCGAGTGGTCTTCGGGCCTTTTACAGAAGGAACACCATTGTGAAAAAGCAAAACCAAAAAATACATGGGATCAAAACTCAATGTTGACTTGGTTTGAAGATCATCCTGAGTTTTCAAACTGACAACTACCATGTCTTTGTTTCTTCACATGTTTACACATACTCTCTCTCTCTCTCTCTCTTTATATATATATATATATATATATATATATTTATATTTATTTATTTATTATAAATTATAGTTTAGAACATGTAATTTGTACATGTTCTAAAAATAAAGAATTTGTACATGTTCTAAACTATAATTTATAATAAATATTCACAGGTCTATATTATATATCGAGCACTGTTTTAGATTAATGTTTTTAACGTTGTAAATTTTTCTTCGTTCCTTATTCACTCGGATATATATATATATATATATATATATATATATATATATATATAGGCAATCATAGGTATATAATATTCAACTGCCGGTTGAGGAGTAAATGAAACTCCGAGGCGTGCCATCGACGTATGATAAGATGCATATTTATTAATATAATTAATAGCTCTGTTATACTGACATTGAGCATTGTTTTATTAATAGTTGAATAATATTTTTATATATGTAAATATACTTGAGTGCATAACCTATTACTTATATATATATATATATATATATATATATATATATATATATATATAGTTTTAGTGCATAATTTTTGCCGACTTTGAAGTTTCGTGAGAACGTTGTTATGATATTCTCACTCATCAGGGCTGGCTTTATTTTCTGATATCAACTAAACTATCAATAAAACAATTAACGCTCTATCTCCACTCCGATACTGAGCCTTTTGAGATAAATAAAAAACCGCTTGCCAAAATGTCTTTTATCAGTAAAATTGCTGAAAGATTAACAATCTTGGTGCCAAAAATTATCACAACTGAACGCTATATATACATAGGGTGGGCTATAAGTACAGCACAAAAGACTTACGTGAAGTAATGTAATTGTGCATCAACGCAAATGGCGAGCAGTTGTGATTGTACCAGCGTGTACAACGTGTTTCTCAGTTCATTAGTTAAGCTTGGTTATTATCAGAATTGTTTTTAAAGATTTGGTGCGCGACTTATGGCCAACCTTATATATATATATATATATATATATATATAAATATATATATATATATATATATATATAATATTAAAACAATATTTATATATATTAAACGTTTCCCTTTTCAGATTCCATGCGCCTATTGCTTATAGCCTAGCAACTGACACCAAACTGGTAGAGTTTCGATCCTGGCCAGAAGCAAGTGGATGTGTCTAGCTACACTGATGAGCTGTGATACAGCGAAACTTGCTTGTATGTGGATGACTAATATATATATATATATATATATATATGTTGAGCTGGAACAAATCTTGAAAAGGTGGTTATTCATATAAATAATAGTAGTTATGAGTAAAAATCAGAAGCTCAGTCAACAACAAAAAATATATTGATATCTAAAGATCACCTGAAGAAGGGCATAGAATATGTCACCCGATATATGTTTAAATATTACAAAGACAAAAAATAGCTTGAAAATATATAAAATATTGTGGATATTTAAGATTATAATGAGAGGTGACATGTCTATTTCAGGCAGCCAGTCACATCGTAAAATTCCTTGTCATTCCTTTTGTAATGTTTTTTTATTTATTAAACCTGCTGATATAAACTTCAAATAAATTCTTGCAGACATTTAACTCAGATGAAAGAACTGTACGGCAGTTGGTTTAGACCGTCTAAATATTACAGAGTGTCTATGGAAAAAAAAATCAACACGGATTTTACCGGTTTTCTGGTTTGTGATTATCGATCAACGTTCTTTTCAATATGACTAGAAGAATTGTTGACAACGCGTCAGCATGTACAATTAGAAATATCTGATGCTATGTGAAAAAAAGGAAGAAAAGAGAAAGAAATCAAACAGAAAAAGAAGACCGAAAGAGAATTGAAGAAATTGAAAATATAATTTCTGCAAATTTCTTTTATTTATTGCATTTATTTATTTGTTCATCAATTTATGCATTTATTTTTTATTAGTTTAAAACTTTCTTTTTGAAAAAATAAAATCACTCAACGATGTTTTTATTTTAATGTTTTTGTGCTATTATTGCTATTTTTTACCCCATTTTTGATATAAAAAATAATAGATTTCTATTTTATTCGCTATGTTGGAAACTGGTCGATTCAATGCCAGAAGCATTAAGGCACTTATTTTTTTTTTCTTTTTGTAAAATGCAAATTCTAAGTATTCTCTTTCGTTCACTTGTCTTGTAAACGAAGAAAGGACAACTATGAATTTTCTATTCAACATTCCGTTAAGTTTGTTTCCTAGGAAAGTTGAATATCATCATTATAATTATCATATACTAGCAGTATAGCCCGGCGTTGCTTGGGTGTAATGAAAGCTTTAAAACTAATCCATGGTCGTGGAGCTCAGACCTTTGGATGTTGGCACGAAAGACTAAAAAGCAATAGTTGTTTCCAGTTAAAGCGAAACCGCAGACTGAAAGAAAAATGAATGGATGTAAGTCAAATTTTGATTTCCTGGTATCGATATCAAATAAGTTTTTTTCGTCGTCAACTGAATTTTGAAGGCTAAATAAGTCCTATGAGTAACTGGTATCATGGTTGCGACTAAGAAATACAATTATCCCTACTTAGAGTCAAACCCGAAGCAAAAACTAAAATAAAAAGAAAAATATACAGACATACAGGCAGATAAACAGACACACACACAAATATCTTACCTTATATATACATATATATATATATATATATATATATATATATATATATATATGATCGATTTTCTGCACTATTGTAAGAACTTCAACCTTGAAACTTCTGAATATCGTTTCTTATGTCTTTGTCTATAAGTGTATCAAATTTGACTAAAATCGGACCACTCCTTCTATAACCGCATTTTTTTATTAACGATTTTCAATATTTATCTGGGGTACCTCGAAACTAAACCTAGCTAAGAACACTCACAGACAATTATAGTACAACTGTCTAAATTTTCAAGAACATCAGTTCAGCCGTTTCGGAGTCTAGATAACACACACACACACACACACACACACACACGCACACACACACACACACACACACAAAAAGTTCCATTTATAAATAAGTTTAGATTTCCCTTAATTTGTTATTAACTATATATGTCCGTATCTGGGCAGCTCGTCGTGCTGTAATAATTAACAAACTTGAATCACTATAACCTGTTACAACTGAGTCGTGCGTTCGATCTTCGCTTGGTGCAGTGGATATTGGCTCGGAATGAGAGATCGAAGAACCGAGATCGAATTCTAGTTGAATTTGTTTCATTAACTTGTGCGGGGAAACTTATTAAGCCGTCGTTTCTTATTCTAGCTATCTGTTAAATAGCAGGATAGATTAGGTTCTATAGCCTTGATTGGCAACAAGTGTACCACAGAAAGTAAAGCCAACTTACTGCGGGGATTTCTTCTGCTTTGTCATTCATGTCTCTTTCGAAACCTTATCGACAAAGCGTGTATCACGTATAACAATCAACTGACTGACTACCACATCTAAACTGAGATAAGAAATCAATATATGTCCATTACTGGGAACGTTACCGTAGTATAATGGTTTTGTAAGCTTGTTTAGCTAGATCAGTTATGAGTGGACTTTCAGACTTGTGCCACTTCTAAGCGCTTATATCTGTCCATAGCTGGTTCTTTAGCTATAGGGAGCTGGTTAATGTTTCATTGGTCCGGCCTTGTGTCAGACATAACCGAACTCCCTACAACTTACAGGTTTTATGCAGAAATATAATAAGGATTATCAGAAGGTTTTCATCATAAGTTTGATAGCAGGTTGGAATATGTGCATTAGTATGTGGAATAATGTGAGAATAAAAATATACATTTTTCATTTTAAAATAGAGATTTATTAAAAGGAAAGAATCACACGAGTTGTAGAAGTTAATGTGGAATTAGAAACATTATTAAGAAGTTAAGGGTAGAGGTAGTGTTCAATGATAAAGTTATGGGTATCAAGATTTGTACAAAGTGTTCGTAGTAGTAATTGTTGATAGATATATGCGTACGTACGTACGTATGTATGTGTTTGTTTGGTAGGAATGTCTTTGGATGGAGAAATAAAAGAAATCAATACACGAGAAGGAAAGAGAAAGAGGATGAATGTTCTGGTCAGCTTGAAGCTTCTCCCGTTACATTTTAGCTTGTTGTTTTTGCTGCTTCCATCCCCTGATTGACTCACTGACGCTGATCCGGGGCCCTTTTTATTGTCATAAGATTTTTCCTCAAATCTTGCCTGTCGCTCCCATTGGTCAACATCAATTTAACACCTACTTGCGAAATCTGGTTTCGACTTTTTCTTTAAGCACATGGTCAATCAATTTTCTATTTGGGAAAACCAGGATTTCACACGTCATTGTGAATTTTTGTAAAAGTGAAGAAAAGTTTTAAATTTAATTATTAATTTCTTGTCCCCTACAATTCTATTATTATTTCCAGTTTTTTTCTGATTTGAAGCCTGATTCAATCTTTCACCATGTATTTTTTTCTATGATTTTCTCCCACTACGTCTCCTGTACTATGAACAGTGAGTCATAGACTATCGTTCCTTAGGGAACATGCACAACTAGTTTATTTTTGGCAATGGTCGAACGAATCTGTGGTGTCTGAAAGAGATTTGTAGCACCTTCTTGCTAATTCAAAAAGATAAAGAGACGTAGATGTTAACATCTCCGATTAGGAGAAAATTAAATCTATAGTGGTGATTTTCTAAGCTTAGCTTAGATGTGGCACAAGGCCGAAAGAATGAGACCTCTACTGAGAATCGAACTTACTTTTCAGTCGTATTTCATCTAGCTTGTTAAACATTACACCACTTTGATGTGTTTGTTTGGTAGCATAAAATCTATGTCTGGTTTTGTTGTTATAATTATCAGTGTTGTTGATATTAATGCTATCTTTACAGATTTTCAGTTCGATACAACCATTTACCATGTCTTCTACCCAAAACCTGAACTAAAAAAAAATGTGTTTTGTTAGAAGGGTACTGAGCATATTACATTTAGAGAGTTTTTTGTAGTTGTTTGCGATACTTATGAGCAAAAGTTTATTATTATTATTATTATTATTATTATTATTATTATTATTATTATTATTATTTTATTTTTGTTGTATACAAATTTTTTTCTGGATCCCAACCCGAGACCTTACATCAGAAATGACTTCATGACATTTTCCACTGAGTATTTCTATCAAACAAAATATATTTATTTAAAAGACAAACAGAAAAACAACATACACTTGACATAGGTGAAACTGTTTGTTATGTGAAAACTGTACCTGCGAGTGAAATTTTATTATTATTATTATTATTATTATTATTATTATAATCATATTTCGGTTCTGCTACGGTCACTCTACCTACTAAGTCTGCGGGAAGATCTAAGGTTGGGTGCAGTGTGTTGTTATGACTACATTTCATGATTTGTTTTTCTAAGTACCTTACATCAGCAGCCTTACATAGACAAAACTCACCTCAGTTTGTGGCCTGTATTTTCAAAACAATTTTTTATTTCTTTTAAGCGGGGCTTTTTCAACGTGTTGTATTTCTTTTTTTATCATTCCAAGTGCATCTACTATGACTGATACTATTCCTGTTTTCAATTTCTACATTTTTCTATTTCGATTTCCAGGTCTATATACTTTGATATTTTTTCAATTTCTTTGGTTGCTTTGTTGCAGTCCGTTGGGCGAATCATATCAATTAGAAGGTAATTCTTTTTTCGGATTTTGAACGTTATGTCCGGTCTATTGGCTTCAATCTTCCTGTCTGTGTAGATAGTTTAATCCCATAGAATTTTGATGTCTTTTACTTTTGTAACCGGTGCTGGATGATGTTCATACCAGTGTTTGTTAACATCTTTTCCAAAGTGTTTGCACATTGTCCAGTGTAAACGTTGTCCCACTCTATCGTGGTGATTTTTATTTTCATTTCGTGCAAGTACAGAACATCCTTAAATTAGATAGTTTATGGTTTTTTGAAATTTGTTAATAATAATAATAATAATTTTTGGTGTATACTAATTTCCTTCGGTATCTCAACCAGAGACCTAAGGTCAGAAATGGCGTCAGGGCATTTTCCACTGTGATTAGTTAAAAAACAAAAACAAAGCAAAAAACAAAACAAAACAAACAAAAGAAAAAACTAACAACCACACACATTTTTCGTAAATAAATATCTTCGTAAGTTATAAGTTCTATTTGTGAGTACAATCTTTCGTATTTCTTTAAGGTTTAGGATACCAGAGATCCTTTCAATGAATCTATCAGAACCTTTTTCTATCAAACCGAGGGCTCCAACTACAGTTGCAAATGTTGGTGTCCACACGTGCCACATTTTCGAGATTTCGATTTCAAGGTCCTTGCACATTAATTGTTTTTGAAGATCTCCAGACACATCTTACGGTCTGCATGGATTGCCATATCAATAAAAAGGCATATTCTGTTTTGTAGTCTCAGATCACGATGTCTGAGAGACTAAGTGTGATTGTTCTCTCTGTGTGTATTGTGAGGTCCCATAAAATTGTTTCAAGTGCTATATCTGCAACCAGTTCTTCATGGTATTCACACCAAATTATTAGAGATTTCTTTTCGTAAAGGTTGCATATTTTCAAATGCCCAATTTGTTATGTCGGGTTTTATATTGATACTATCACAAAATTTGCATTTTGGGCTTACACAGTTTTTCATTATGTGAGCTTGGAAATTTCTAGTTAGCAAGTATTGGTTCTCTGCAGCAAGGATAAAAGCTTCCGTTCCAGATTTTAACCCTACTACGTAAGAAGCGATGGATAAGGGATTTGTCTACATCAGCTTGATGTAGACGATAAGCCTACATCAGCTTGATGGCAAGATAAACCTCTTCGTGTTTGACCGTGAGGAGGCTTATCTTGCAATCGTTTCTGCATTTGGTACATTACGATTACTTTCGCCTTCTTTTTAGGTTCTTTGCTCCTGTAGTAGATATATTATGGTTTACTTGCACTTCTTTACACATTTAAAATTCCTTTTGGATTTGTTTGGTTTACTTTAGTAGTGACTAAAATCGCTTACTTTTCATATTCTTTAAGACTTTGTCACAGATCATCATTCATTTTTTGCAGTTTCTAGTCATATTTAAAAACCGACTGTTGTGGTTTTTAAGATAGTTCTAGTTAATCCTCTGCTTCCTTCGAATGTGGGTATATTCAGATGATCAATGTCAGTCTTAAGATGATGCATGCGCTGACATAGGAGAAGATTTCTTGTTTTTATACCATTTAGCTTAATGTCATCTATCGTCCAATTAAGGATGTTGAATCTATATTGCACCACAGGAACAGGCAAAGTTTTTATAGCTGAGTCTGTTTTTATGAATTCAACATCAAAGTGTTTATAGCCGATAGTCTGTTTTTGTAAATTTAACATCAAAGTGTTTATAGCTGATTGTCAGTTTTTGTGAATTCAGCATCAAAGTGTTTATATCTGATAGTCTGTTTTTGTGAATTCAACAAAGTGAATTCCACACCAAGCACACACGTCTGTAATATTCTATTTTACTTTCTTCTTCATCTAGGTATGCTGTATTCCATCTCCTTTGCTGGCCCTTAGGTATGTATGGGCTTTTTCTTGTTCCAGTCTTTTAAACTTTGTGACAACATTTAGATTTACTGAGTGTGTTTCTGTAAGTGTCACTTTGTCGAATGTTATTTTTGCTCATTTAACTAATCCGAAATCTATACCGATATCATTACTGAAACATGTTACGGTATTGAGAATACGCTTCAACTCATTGTCGTCTTTAGCAAAGAGTTTGATATCATCCATGTAGAATCGGTGATTAAACGTTTTTTTACTTTGCATCCATAGTTATACGGTTTAGTTCGTGCCAATAGGTGATTAAGGACAGACAGAACAAAAGAGGCGACAGGAAGTCTCTTTGAAAGATAAGAGTAACTTCGGTGTGATTTAGGTATAATATAGTCTTCCCCAGTTCCATGTCATATTTCAGGAAATTTACTAACGCGAGAAGACTTTGTACATTTTAAAAGTGTTAAGGAGATATGTGTGTGGTAAAAATATCAAAAACTTCACAGTAATCTATCCAAGATGTGCTGAGATTTCTGTCTTTTTTTCCTGCTAATTTCTAGAATTATTTTATTTATCAGTAGTTGACCCTTGAAACCATATTAACCTATTCGACATCTCTTTTGTTCCAGGGGAAGAATGTGGTTTTAATAAAGAAAAGAGTAAGTACAGTTCATCAGAACAGACGTGATTAATTTATATGTGGGAGAGAGACTTGCTATTGCCTTATAAGTTTTAGATCATCTGTTTCCTCCGATTTTGGTAGAAGATATCAAATGCATTCAGTGATCCATGCTAGAATTTCAATGGGATTAGCATTGATAAAGTTTGTGCAAGATTTTTATGGATTGGTGACAGATGATAGAGTCAAAAGTTGTAATTTCCTGGAGATTTCCATGTTTTGAGTTTTACTTGAGCTTACCTAATATTATTAGAATTATTGTTCGCTTATTGAGTGCTCAAAGTAGTTGGCTTACAAAAGAGATTGATTATCAGTAATTCTTCAGTAAACTTTCACTCAATTACTCGTCTGTATGATTCTGTTCTCTATATTCTATTTTCCATTTTTTTCTTTTAATAGGCTCATCGATCCTGTGGCCAGTTTTTCAGGAAGAACTAGTCAAATTGTTACCTTTATACAGCATATTATTTTCAACTTACTATACAGGTACTTCTTTTATTTCGACTCATTTACCCCGTCTTAATACAGGGCTGTAGACTGTGGAAGGGTTACTACAGAAAGATTTTGGATTATCCGATTACTCAAGAAATAGATCTGCGTAGTGTTGCAGTGGAACGTAAATGGGGAATCCGAGTTCGAATTCCAATTGAATTCCTTGCATTCACTTATGCACAAATACTTTTAGGAAAGGGATTAATCCGTCTCTTCTCTCCAGCTATGTGTCGAATAATAGGATAGATTGGGTTGTATAGCCTTTGTCGGCAACCACTTTATCGCAGAAAGCAATGGCAACCTACTGGAGGATCTGCCTAGTAAGTCATGTCTCTTTCGAGACATGATCGCCCAAAGCGTGTGTCACGTATGGCATTCAACCGACATAAAAAAAGAATGGTTCTGTAAAAATGGTGTCAATTATTCGTGTAGGATAGTAATAAACAATATCTTACACCCCTTTCATGTGTTGTTTTTATAGTTCAGTCAAAAAGATTGATCGTTGCTTTCAAACCGAATTCATAGTTCCCAATCTGCCATGTCTTGTTCTTGTTTATTGCTATCAGGTGGAGTTATCACGTCTGGGTTTTCTTTTTGTTTTTCAATCTTGAGGAATCATTCTGGTTTGCGCAAATAGCATTGCTCTGTATGATCAAATTTAAAGTCACTAGTAAAGTTCCCAAAGGATCACTTTCTATACTCAGTTATGCTTATTAATGTATTCCTTTGAAAACTAATCGGTGATATACGCTTGTTATGTGTTTATTATTATTCCTAAGTGCTTAATAACTGTCAATTTTCGAAGTTAGTCGTACCTAGAACTGTAGACAAGCGATACATTCTAAATATCTGAATCGACTTTAGTTAAAAGCCGAATATCGAAGTGAATTCTTCCATTTAATCGCAAAAGAGTCCTATATTCTGATCGCGTGCATATGTATAATTATGTTAGCTGAACTTAAACGAGTACGAGTGTTAACAGTAATACAAAATGTCAAATTCTGTACAGAACACTTTGAAAGAGAAATGTATTTCCTATTAATCGTATTCTACAACAAGTATATTAAAAAGGGGCTCCCTTAAAGCTAATATATACAAGGTACAGTAGACTACCTGCGGTATCTGAAATATAAAATGAGTAGCCAAAGACATCACGTATTAAAAACGCTGATTCATTAGGAGGAAACATTTATTTACATGAACAGAAAGCGAATATGAAGTATATTTTTTTCACGAATTTGTAAATTATTAGGAAGAACTAATATACGCATAGTAAAAAAAAGAAGAAATTATTATTTACTCGATGCTGCTATTTCATCAGACCCCGGAATTTAATTAATAAATTAAAAAAATATATTTTTTAAATATTCGTTGCACGATATGTTTGACTAGCATGAAAGTTTTGACGATGAAGTGTATTTTCGCTTTGTGACACAGATATTTTGAAATTTGAGTGAAATTTTTTGATAAATGTCAGCAGGGTGCTCAAAAAGGTATACATTTTCGGATTGGGATTTTTAAAAATTTTGTCTACCAAGGTCAGATACCAACTCTTGCTTTAGATTCAGGTTTGTGCTGCAAGATAGCTGTCAATGACGCGGAAGTGACGTCAAGCTGACAAAACATTTTTTAGTAGCAATTCAGATTTTGATTTTGAAGAGTTTGAGTTCACCCGTCGAAGCGGACGAATGTCCTCAAATCGTGGCCTTTCCGATGTATGCGGGGTGCTGACAACTCTAACCAAAAGAACCTCTTACTCCATGGCATATCACCGAAGATGTCTTTAAAAAAATTAAAATGAGTTATAATTATATTTTATTAATATATGGGTCCGTTATGTAGCGTGCAATGGGTAAATTGACATCATGTTATATTTTTAATTATGCGCGTGTACGTTGTTTGCTTTTGATTTGTAGACTGCACTGTATAGTAGGGCACGGTCTGTGAGAAAAATAGCACCATAAATTTTAGAAAAATATGCTGTACTACTTAGCATTCACACCGGAAGCTCCAGTGCAATTATGTTTTCGTGTCAGTATTGCGTGAAGAGGATTCGGACAAAGCTGGGTAAATGTAACGATGATTAGGAAGTGAGC
Organism: Ascarosepion bandense; assembly: GCA_037127315.1. NCBI lineage: Eukaryota > Metazoa > Mollusca > Cephalopoda > Sepiida > Sepiidae > Ascarosepion > Ascarosepion bandense. The sequence continues at coordinate 1,333,483 of JBBBDQ010000189.1, forward strand.
ACTAGTGATGGCGACGTTATTCACCTATTTGTCTTCCCACAGAGACTCAGACTCAACACTGAGTCAGGTGCCTTGAAAAGGTACTGCTCTCCTGAACCAAGAGAATGGCTGCTGGAAGATCCTATGTCTGGTAAAAGAACTATGCACCATTCCACACGAACAGTGGAATCCTGTCATGGCTGTTAGACAATTTTGCGACCACAGCACGCCTTACATCTGGCTTTCTAGATCCCCAAACTGCAACTTTTTTTATTATTATGTGTGGGCCGCAGTTGAAAGGAAAACCAACAATCAAATGAAGGCAAGGATTATATCAGCATTCACGAACTTAAAAAAGGAGAGAGTCCAGAAGAGATGCAGGACTTTCCAAAGTCGCCTGGAGACCATGGTTCAAGCCAATGGTGATTTTATTGTACAAATTTACTCCTTAGTATTTCAAGATATTTTTGTGTAATGTTTGTAAATATATCTAATAAAAAAGGTACCAGTGTTATTTTTCTTTTTGTGTAATTTAGACGACAATTCATTCATCGCACCGTATATATATATATATATATATATATATATATATATATATATATATATATATATATATATATAAATGCAAAATTAATATAGAAAAATTTGTCATTTAACTGATCAGAATGACTTCCGTCATTCCGACTTCGAAGATCTGGAAGCTTACGTTCACTCATCAGGGCTCCTCCGGTTTTTCTACTGATATTTTTTAATATTCTGTTTATATACTGTTGTGGAACTGGTGTTATTTGACGCTTTTGTCTATTACTTTGTGAATATGATTTTCTAATAGAAAACCACTCAAAGTTAGCGGTTTTGGCTTCAGTCATTCAAATTAACCACACACACACACACACACACACACACACACACACACACATATATATATATATATATATATATATATATATATATATATATGAACACTGCTTTCAAGTGCAAGCGGCGAAAATCTGTTTCAATGCAATGTTTAGGCCATGTGTGTTGTCAACTTGCTTTTGTGCCCTTTTCCATTTACATACGCACTATATATGATATTGAGCACATTTAACGATAAATATAGCATATTTGTAAACTAAATTTTATCACACACGCGCACACACACACATATATATATATATACAGTATGGACATAGGTATCAATATTGAATGAGGGCTGCTTAATAATTAAGTACAATCACCATTGCAATTCAGCATTGATATCTGTTGTGGGATCTTCCCTTTTTATATGATAATGGACTCGACTTGAGTATACATAGTGAGACCAGTGACTGATCCGTTAGAGTTACCGTACGATTACCGTAAGAGGTCCGTAAGTTACCGAGAGATACCAAAGTTACACAGAGAATACCGCGTCAGTAGTCATAGTAGCTGTGAACTCCACGAAGCCAGGATAGTATTACATGGACATACTAATTTCAGCACGGCTTCATTTCAAAGACATATATATATATATATATATATATATATATATATATATATATATATATATATATATATATTCCTTACTAATCGCATTCCTGGTTTACTAACCTACGTTCCAGGTTGTATCTTACGTTTAATATAACCTATTTCTCTATCTCAAATATCTGTTTTGTTGTTAATTATTTTGTGCGTTTCTTCACTCTGAATTCACAACAATCGCTATGTTATTACCACTTATATTTGCATATTTTTGTTTCTGATATTGAGATGTTTTCTTTCATAAATATACCATATATTAAAAACAAATTTGTCATATATATATATATATATATATATATATATATACTATTATTGAATGTGAATTAAAATATACATTTAATAAATGCTACTAAGTGTATACAAATCTGTTTAGCAATGATCAGTCTTACTTGCTTAGAAGAGAACAGAATATTATTTTCCGTAATTGCAAAACTTCCGAATTTTCGATGGCAAGATTAGAATTTACGAAAGTTTTCCAGAGAATTTTCTTATAACATCTACATGACTAAATGACTAAAACAGAAAGTCGACATCTATACCAAAGTTTATTCAGTGTCTTTGTTAAAAAATACATATATTACGATTCTGGAGGCGTCAATAAACATAACTTTCAGTAAAGCATTTCTTTCTTCAGATATGCATAAGATATATAAGTGTAAAGAAAATATGCCTTAAGATTAGAAGTATTAATATACAATAAAGTCACGTTGCTTTTCTTACTTTTTGGGCGTTCGTTCCCATTATTTTTAGAAAGAACCTCACTAGAGTGAAAATATCAAAGCTACCATCGGAATATAAACAAAACCAACTTTCTTACTTGTTAATCAATTTTTAATCGCGTACAGTATTTTCTCATCTTTCACTAAAACTCCCTCTCCGATTGATGACTGCGAATTAAGCTATTTTTGCTTAAAAGTGGACGATTTGTATGAAGAATAGTGCGTGTTTCATTACGTTTTATAAGCATATCACGGTAACACAATGGAAATTCATGACGTTTTATAGAAATTATTTAATAATTTCAATTTCGCTTACAGTGTGTCGTAATAAAATAAGCACATCTCGTCTCACCTCACCTTTAACTAACCATTATAATACATATAACGCTAAGACCGAATAACGTCTATTAAAGATTCATAAGCTCTACATGCTACAATATTACACAGTTTCAGACATTTTTGTACAACGTAATCCAAATCATTTGTTTACGGCACAAAAGACGCCTGCACTGACTGGTTGCAAACGTCCTTCGAAAGGAAGCGAAATCCGATTTTACTGATAAAATTCGACCAATCAGTGCTTGTCTTTTCCCCATGCGCCATGTTTATACTTAGCAACTATACTGAAAGCAGTAGCAGCTGTTTGTCGATCGAAAAGAAGGCATTTATTGAAAAAAATGTTTTATTTATCTATTTTGTTGAAACTGTTTAGTTTATATCTTTTCTAAAGCAACACTTGAAATAACAAAACATAAACGGAATACAAGAATAAGAATATAACTATTATTATCATTAAAAGTATTTAAGCAGAGAAAATAAAAGTAAAATAATCGAAAAAATATGCTATTTTAATAAGTTTTACTAACAATCGTATGTAATAGCTACTTATTAAAAACAATACTGAACCAGTAATAATGACAGTTACTTTATTATTACTGCTGTTACAACCTTCACATAAATATTAGTAATCTTGATACTAATAATACTAGACTGTAATTATTAATAACCTAATCTAAATCTAAACTTATTTATAAATGGAACATTGTCTGTGTATGTGTATGTGTGTGTGTGTCTGTGTGTGTGTGTCCGTTACCTATAGACTCCGAAACGGCTGAACCGATTTTCTTGAAAATTTAAACTGTTGTACTATAAGCGTCTGCGAGTGTTCTTAGCTAGATTTCTGTGTCGAGGTACCCCTGATAAATATCGAAAATCGATAATCGAAAAAATCGGGTGATAGAAGCAGTAATCCGATTTTAATCAGACTTGATACACTCATAGACAAAGACATAAGAAACGATATTCAGAAGTTTCAAGGTTGCAGTTCTTACAATAGTGCAGAAAATCGATAATATATATATATATATATATGTAAAAGGCAAGATGTTTGTGTGTGTGTGTGTGTTTATCTGCCTGTATGTCTGTATTTTTTCAGCCCTTTTATTTTAGTTTTTGCTTCGGGTTTGGCTCTAAGTAGGTATAATTGTAGTTCTTAGTCTCAGCCATGATACCATTTATTCAGAAGATTTATTTAGCCTTCAAAATTCAGTTTACGACGAAAAAAACTTATTATACCAGGAAATCAAAATTTGACTTACATCCATTCATTTTTCTTTCATTCTACGGTTTCACTTTAACTGGAAACAACTATTGCTTTTTAGTCTTTCGTGCCAACATCCAAAGAGCCTGAGCTCCAGGACCATGGATTAGTTTTAAAGCTTTCATTACACCCGAGCAACGCCGGGCTATGCTGCTCGTCATATTGTAGTTCTGTTTCTTCTGCCGTTAGTTAGTAAGTTATCTTGCATATGCGTTACGCTCAGCCATTACCTCTGAAATTTAATGGACCATTTCCTTTTCATTGTAAGGAAAGGGGTGATCTCTTTGGTTTTAGTGATAAAAAGAAAGCATTACTCAATTGCTATATTTGATACACGATTAAATGATCATGTCTCTTTCTCTGCATGACTAACTAGGCAGAAGATTTTTCCGTAATAGGTTGCCGTTTTTTTCTTCTGTAAGCTGATTGCTTACCAAGGCTACAGGACTTAGTCTGTCCACTTGTTAAACCCATACTTGGTGGGAGAAGAGATGAATCAATACCTTTGGCATTAGCACCCAAGTGATTGTTAAGAACCCGACTTAAACTCAGCTCTCTCCGATTTGTCATTACGAACCGATATCTATTACCCCGCAAACATAAATAATCTGAAAGAAATAAATAATAAAAAAGAAAAGATAGACCAGTAAATAAATTCCACATGTATTTAACGTTTTCTTCAGTGAACTGGAAAACTATTTACACTATTTGAATTGGTCAGACTATTGTCCTCATCTTCATTGTCATATTCACGACGTTTGGGTCCTTGTACTCACCGGCATTCTTCAGGTGATTGGAACTTCGAACTGAACCATTTATTTGGTCCACCATGGTAAATTGTTCTAATTACGCGTGCCATGTCTCTTTTGGATCTCTTTACTAGTTATTTCTCTTTAACTCAACTCAGTCAGATATTGAACTCACAAATATTTGGGTCAAGTCACTGGATTCAACCAACCCTTTTATTCGCTAGGCCATGTGTCTTTGAAAATTCAGTTCAAAATATCAATTACTTGAAGAAGGCCGGAGCGTACAACGGCCGAAATGTCGTGAATATGGTAGCTAAGATAGTGACAATAGTCCGAACAATGTAATTACTGTGAATAGTTACAATACATCATCTCAAATATATAGAGATATATTTCTGAAATATTTTATATGTACCCTCTTGCATCTTTAACTAATAACCTGTTCCATACTCAATATAGTTGCAATATTTTTTTTTTTTAATCGTTTCACCCCGAGCAAGGCAGAAACGCCACAGATGTGCAGGGGATTACAGGAATGTGAAAAGATTAATTAGAAAAGAGTGAGGAGTACAAGCTAGTTAGAAAGGAACAATAGAAAGCTGAGAAAGCAGGTGCAATGACAGATACATAGGTAGAGAGAAAGGGAAGGTTATACGGGGGAGGGAGAGAGCTAGAGTCCAGTGGTTAGTAGATGAGTATTGACTTTTCATTTAAATTTCTGGAGGTCGTAGCCGTCAGGAAAGCAAGAATACGGGAGTGAGTTACACAGGCGGGAAGTGCGAGAGAGGAAGCTGCAGGAGTAGAATTGTCGTTTGCATTTGGCTAACCTGACTGTGAATGGGTGGGACCCAGTTGCCAGTCTGGTTGCACGGGAAAACACCTGTTGAGGAGGCATGAGTGACTTAAGCTCATCCGAGCAGAAGCCATGAAAGTATTTATAGAAGAGACAGAGGGAAGCCACATTTCGACGATGGGAAAGTGGCTGCAGCCGAGTCGCCAGATCAGTACCTATCACATTACAGACTCTCCTTTGGAGCTTGTCAAGAACACTGAGGAGAACGGCAGGGGCACCTGACCATAAATGGCAGCAGTACTCCATGCACGGACGGATGGTTGACTTGTATATATGCAGGATGGATTCAGGTGGAAAAAACATCCTGGATCGACATAGTGACCCAAACTTCTTAGCAGTAGATTTTGCTATGGATTCAATATAGTGGTTCCATTTGAGGTCTGAGGACAGGGTAAGTCCGAGGAGGCGTAGTGTATTACTCTCCGGGAGAATCATCTGGTCCATGCTTATGGGAGGCAGAAGAGGTTGCCTGTAATGGTTGACAGACAACATCTTGGTCTTAGAGGAATTGAAGTTGACAAGCCACTTCTTGCCCCAGTTCACCACAGAGTGTAGATCCCGCTCAAGGTCAGCAGCGAGATTATGTCTGTCCGCCACGACAGGTTTCTTACTGGAGCGGGAGTATATTGTAGTGTCATCTGCATTGATGCCTACTTGGGACTTGATCTCATCTGGGAGGTCGTTGATGAAAATAAGGAAGAGCGTCGGGCCCAGGATAGAGCCTTGTGGGACACCAGCATTCGTGCTGTAGGACGAAGAGTCACGCCCATTCAGAACGACCTTCATTTTGCGGTTATTTAAGAAAGATTGGATTAGGTCAAGCAGGCGACCGGTAATACCATAACTGCGTAGTTTGCATAGGAGGCCAGGATGCCAAACCCTGTCGAAAGCCTTGGAGATGTCCAGAGCAACCGCGCGAGCCTCGTCAGACTCATCAAAGGCCTGTAGCATGTACTCCGTTACAGTTGTTAGCAGTTCGGCTGTGGACCTGTCAAATCGGAATCCATATTGCCTGTCGGAGAACAGTTTGTGGGCGGTGAGATGATGAACTATTTCAGCATTGATTATAGCCTCGAATACTTTCCCGAATATCGGTAGAAGACTGATAGGGCGATAGTTGGTTGGGTCCGAGGGTTCACCACAATTCTTAAAGACAGGAACGACTGAGGAGAATTTCCAGCATGCAGGAAAGCAGGAAGCAGAAAGGATGTAGTTAAACAGTTTAGAGAGGACAGGGGAAAGTTCAGGGGCACACCTCTTAAGGACTATCACCGGGATTCCATCGTCTCCACACGATGACATTTATTAATATTGATTCAATATTTTGAAATATTTATGAGGCACAAATGTACAACATTAAATAGAATCATTTTTACGTTTATCTGATAGTCCTTGAACTAGCAAAGGCTTTCATTTACCATTAAGCCATGTATTTAATTCATTGGGAAATCCACATAGAAAATTGTTGAATTTTTACGACTATTGCTTGCTATAGGTTTTGTTGTGTTACTGAAAATACCGCCATGAAAAACATCTATAACTCTAGGATATAATCTAATTTGATTATATTTACTATTATTACTATTATTTTTATTGAGTGAGAGAGCAGCTCGCCTAGAAAGTCTGTGGTACTGAAATAAATATTTATTGTAGCTCATCTTATTCCTCCTAACCCCACAAAAAATTTGTACAACTTATTACCTCTAATCAGTTAATCTCAGGATCCATGACTCATGCCTAGTGTAGCATCAGTGCGTATTATTATTATTGACAACACTTATCTAAGAGCGTGGTTTAAGAAAAAAATGTCAGTATTCAACAATTTTCAATAATATTTCAATTATGTCATTCTTCTTCATGCTTAAAATTGCATACATAAATATAAATCTTTGAGAAACATTACGTAAGATCACAAATCTTCCTACATGGTTTTTCTTGATGAAATACGGTTGTACTGGCAAACAACGGTGAAAATGAACGAACAGTAGCCAGCGTTAATGGAATGCAACTGAAACGTAACATGATTGGGATCGAGATTATCCTGAAGTTTTCTGGTAATTGATAAATTTCTAAGAGGAATTAAACAGGTTAGCATACGTCCTATGGAAGTCTCCTGTCATTCTAGTCGTTCCCCTGCGGGGTCGAATGTTAGCAGTTTGTATTTGTAATTATCCTCATACGTTTTAAGAGCCGGAATTTTGAGGGACTGTGAATATTTTTTTCAGAGTATACACCTTAAAATCTTCGTCGAAATTACAGTTTTCTTACAGAGATATATATGTAGACGGGAGAAAACTTCATCATGACGACCTTTGTAATCTTTCTGTACATTATAATTACTTTAATTTTTATTATTACAGAAATTTGCGCGGTTGATGGTCTCAAAGACATTCTTACAATGACAATAATTGTTTCTCTAAACCGAAAAAGCAACTGGAACTTTTCTGGGAACAGTAAAATTGTGGAACATGAAGGAAACGGTTGCCTCCATAATTACAAAAGAACTTGAAAGAGAGGATTCGCTAGATGGATTGAAAATATCATCAATCCGAGGAAGAATAAAAAGCATCCAGACCACCTCACAAATAAAATGAGTTAGAGTAGTGAACAAAACCTGGTTTCCCTGTGTCTCTTCTATAAATACTTTCACGGCTTCTGCTCCGGTGAACTTAGATCACTGGTGCCCCCTAGATACGAATTTGCACGAGATACTAGATTAGCAACTAGATTCCACCCTTTTACAGTGAAACCGATAAAATGCAACCGCAACTTCTACTCCAACAGTTTCTTTCCTAGCACTTCCCGACTGTGGAATTCCCTTCCACACGATTGCTTCCCCGACGGCTACAATCTCAAGGAGTTTAGATGTAAGGTCAATAGACACCTCCTAACACACTAACCTGCTCCCATTCTATCAAACACTCTTCCCATCTGTCCAATCCTCATCCTCGGTATCCTTACTCATCTGTCACCTTCCTCCTGACATTCCCTATGTCTAAACATTCCTTCTCTTGACCTTCCCCTATGTAGCCCCATGCGCAATAGTGGCAGTGGAATGCCTTGCTTGGGGGTGAAATGATTAAAAAAAAAATTAAGACATGGACACCAGGTTTGGATATTGTGAGCGGTTTGCTTACCAAAGTCACATAAAATATTCCTTTTCTCACACTGGTTTATGCATATTTGATTACCATGTCAAATATCAACTATTTGAACAATTCTTTGCGAGTCACCGTTACTGTCCAATCATGTCTAATTTGTAATTCTGAGACAACTTGCTGCAGTCACTTATTATATCAGTGACAGTTGTTATAAAATGGTTTTTAGACAGTCATAGATAAGAATAGTTTCACTTTTCAAATAACCTCTTAGTAGCAATGCGTATGTCATCACTTCGGCAATACATTATCTCTTTTGTTGAACCGTCTGCGGAGTTGCTTTTTCCCCATTTTTGGCTTCTAGTTTTGGATTCTTTTTAATCCTGCATTCATCCTCTTATCTGTTCTGCTGCACCTTTTGGCTGTCATTACTTTGAATTGTGTTAGACGTCAAATCCTTTAATAGCCGACATCAACTCAATCGTCAAAGCTAAAAAGCCCTACTCCTTGTCTCTTTCACTTACAATCTATCAACATTATCCTTATGTCATGACGCTTTGTGAATTTCTCCTTTTTTTTTTTACTCAGAGTTTCTTATATCTTTTCTTGTTCTAGTTAAGAAGAGAACCTAATACCCTATGATGGATACTGCTCATGTATTTCTGACTTTTATCACATTTCGTTTTATGTCTCGTTTGCTCTTAGATATTTGTTCCTCACTTTTTAAATTTAGTTTTGCTAAAGGTTTTCACCCAATATTTCTAAATATTTTCAGTCTTTCCGTGTAGTTTTTTTGATTGTCTCATTGCTGGATTGTTAAATCCTATTTCCAATGTATGTTTTAAATTTCGTTTTTTGTTTCTAGTTCCCGAATCTTGTTCTTACGAGATAGATTTTCCTGACATTTAGTTTTATTTTTCGATTTACATAATTTTACACAATCTTCCCAAATATTTGTAGTCGGTTCTGTGGAAAGGGAAAGGACACAAACGTGTCTGAACAGGCTTCTGTAATAGGGATTACCCAGATATACTAGAGGATTCCATATTTATTTGAGACTGATGAATGCTTATTCTTTATCTTTTTTTAATTTAACACAAAATATTCAAAGATTGCGTCAGGCATGAAACACACTGTTGCCGCCTGGTGGTGAACTCAGTGTTCATTTTTACACTTACACACACACACACACATATATATATATATATATATATATATATATAGTCTTCCGCAGACAGGTCTGTTTTGCTGTATCACAGCTCATCAGTACGGTTAAACATCCGATTGTTTTTACCCAGAATTAAAACCCGACCGAATTGGCGTCAGTCAGGATTCTACCTCTGAGCTATGGGCGCTCGGTAGAAGGAGGCAGACTTTTAGCGTATGATGTATCATACGCCAGTTATCACAGTGCTCTAATTCATTAGTGAATGAGCGATGTGTAAGTGCTAGAGTAGCTACTGTTTTTTAAAGTCTACCCTTCTTCCAGAGTGCTCAATCAGGGTGTGAGAGCGTAAATATTTGTATATATATATATATATATATATATATATATATATATATATATATATATATATTGCGTGTATGTTGCGACTACTTAAAATTAGCTTCAGGACAAAGAAGATCATGGAATTTCAATTACCCTAACCATTTTTTGCTGTTAACAGTTCTTCACTTGGTATATCTTGAAAACCGAGCTCCGCCATTTACTTGCTCAAGACCAACAAATATGCCTCGTGCTGCTTTCTCCTGTCCTTCTTTTCCTTTATCCATCCCGTGAGTTAAACTTACCTATTAGAAAATATTTGTGGTGGATAATGTTGATGTGTTGATCTGCACAAGAGGTTCCCATATTGAATTAATTCCATTCACTATTGCATTTAAAAATGATAATCTAGGAGCTAGAAACAGGGTCTGTTCTTGTACCGCTCCAGGAAGTATGTCTGCTTTTGCTACATTCGGTATTTACAAAAACAAGATCATGAAACTGCGCAAGTTTCACTTCCCATTCTTAGTAAAATCATCATCATAGCTTTCTGGTTGTTGAATTGTTTCCAATCCCAAACCCCTTTCCCAAGCATGAAACGTCTCAAAACTCTCGCTGTTCTCTCCGTAGCAAATATTTCGAAGGGCTACATTGTTTATTTTCACCAGTTCAGGACCTTATAACTAAGACAACCCATGACATGTATACCTTTCAAATACCTCAGTGTATGGATTAGTTATTTTACAAAATGAGATTAGAAAATTAGAGATAGAATTGTCTGGGGTAGATTTAATTTCACACAACATGGCAAATACTTGTACTATTTACAAGTTCGGACTGTTGTCCTTATGTTTATTAGCATATTAACCTGTGGGAGTATGTAAATGGAAAAAGTGGACACTGAGGTAAATAGCAAAGTAGTGACAAAAAAAAATGTCTAAAGATTGCGTCAGGCATGAAACAGACTGTTGCCGCATGGTGGTGAACTCAGTGTTCATTTTTACACACACACACACACACACACACACACACATATATATATATATATATATATATATATATATATACACACAAAAAAAATCTAAGCAGGAGCCAACAAACCTAGGTAGGTTTGTTGGCTTAGATTTTCTGTCTTTGTTGCTCTACCTTCGTATTGAGCGCTTTAGTGTTAGGGTTTTCGTCTTGGGGTTTTTCTTTCTTACGAGTACTTGACTTTTTGTTCATGTGCTTTGTTTGATTCTTTTTCTTACTTCCCCCTCTTTTCCCTCCGAGTTTCTCCTCGGTGGTTTGTTCAAGACGATTTAAATTATAGCTTAATTAGTACTAGTTTTTGCAGAGTTAGTTCTGTTACTATTAGTATTGTAATTACTATAGTCAATATTATATATATACTTGCCTGTAGGTTGCGACTACCTAAAATTAAGTCTGCAACAGTCTCATGTTAAGTGAGTATATGTGTCTGTGTGAGTGCGTGCAAATAGTCAGTCAGTCAGTTAAGTGCCACACGTGATACACGCTTGGGCGATCATGTCTCGAAAGAGACATGACTGACTGGGCAGAAGATTATCCCGCAGTAGGTTGCCATTGCTTTCTGCGGTAGACTGGTTGCCAACCAGGGCTATAGAACCCAATCTGTCCTATTATCTGACCCATAACTGATGGGAAGAGAGGGACTAATACCTTTCTCAAGGGTATTTGTGCGTAAATGAATGCAAGGAATTCGACTGAAATTCGAACTCGGCTCTCCGATTTATCGTTCCGAGCCGATAATAGACAGAGACTTAAACAGATAGACATACAGACAGATAGATAGGGCTGTAAAGTAAAAATAATGTAGAAATTCTTAAAAAAAAAGATCATATTAAAAGGATAATGCTGTCATATCCGGGATGGGGCTACACAAGAGTATAAATAGAAAGAGAGATAAACAGATCGACACACAGACAGATAGATATGAATGTAATTCAGAAAGATAATTTAGAAATTCTATAAAAAAATGACAGGACTGTTTAGCCGGCGGACACCACGCATGCACATGCGGTGAAAGGTAGGTAACCGCATGCAGTATTCCATCCTTCAGTCAAGTGGTAGGAAGCAACCAGTTCATATGTATGTACGTTCGACTCATTGCTGAAAGCAATGATATTCCTGTACGCGTACAAGTAAAAAGATTCTTAATATTTATCTAGATTTCTGTTAGCCTGATGTAAATCTATGAGCGTTCTTCAATTTTTATTTATAAATCCGTGTTGCAAAATAAATCCTTACATTTGCCTCGATAAAGTCCATCAGATGCTGAAAAGCGTCGACTTAGATAAGTTTTCGTTTTGTTTTTATTCTTATTAACCTTTTATAGATATATTTTAGTTATATTTGAAATGTTCCACACCCACATATATACATCTAATGATGAGCTGTGATACACCGAAACAGATCTGTCTGAGGATGGCTATATATATATATATATATATATATATATATATATATATATATATTACAATAAAGATATTTTACTCTAAACTAAAAAACATTACACACACACACACACACACACACACACACACATATATATATGTATACATATATATAAATATTTTACAAAAAAGATATTTTACTCTGAACTAAAAAATAATTGTATATATATATATATATATATATATATATATATATATATGATATTTTACAAAAATATATTTTACTCTGAACTAAAAAATATATATATATATATTTATATATATATATATGTACAAAATATGTTACAAAAAAGATATTTTACTCTGAACTAAAAAATATTAAGCAAACTCTCATTAATAATGACTTCCCAAACTACATGGAAGTTGAAGAAATAAGACGATATTACAAAATACTCAATACACATCAAGCAAAATATGTTACTTCTACAAAAGACCCTAAGCATATCAAACTCTTCTATTGCAACCAGATGCACGATAACTACAAACCAGATGAAAAAAATAATATAATTTCTTTCGTACTTATACATTTCCCATTGATCCTCACAAAAAATTAAAATTAATAATATATTATAAAAGGTACAATACTACTAATTTAATTATCCGTCATAACACCTCCCCACCAACTGATGTGTTATGTAAAACCAACATTATATATCAATTCCAATGTCACTTGGGAGAATGTATTTCCGACAAAAAAAACAAAACAAAAAAAACTAAAAAACAAATATATGTGTTGGATTTAGAACAACTACATTAACTAGACGTCTTACATTACATTTGTCTGATCATTCGTATATTTCTAGACATCTGCAACAACATTCCTGTCTACATTCACAATATAAAAAGATAAGTATCAATTTTCAGGTGAAATTAAAGACAAAAATTGTCCAAAATTTGGATATTTTTTATTATGCTGGTTCTAAGCTTTCGGCTCACATGAGTCATCTTCAGTGTTGTTACAGTGTTGCTACAGTGAGGTTAACATAAAAAACATCCACTATCAAAGATGATTTTACCTTGTGTTGACATAAAGCATTGCTATTGAACGATAACGGTTACGGAGTAGCAGACGCAGTCCGTAAATTTGTAATGCGTTTCTATGACGGCACATCGCATGAGAGACCGAAATGTTAACAGAACCATATGCCTAAATGTAATATAATGTGTTATAACTAAATTGAATGTGATTTTATTAAGTGCGGGTTGTTTTGATTTAATGTAGATGGCCTCCAATATCTGATGGTTCTTTTTACTGTGTGTATGAGTGAGTATTATTTTGTTATTGACTAAAATCTGCCTCGTATTAATATGAAATTAAGACCATAATACGATATTTAGAATGGCTCATAATTAAACATAATAGACATTCATTATCTGTTATATTTAACATGTTTATGATTAGAAAATTATTTGCTGCCTTGATACTCTAGCATCTACGCATCGTTCATCCACTAATGAATTAGAACACACTCAGCTATTGGCGTATGTGTACATGATATATCACACGCTAAAAGTCGGCCTCCTTCTACCGAGCGCCCATAGCTCAGAGGTAGAATCGCCGACTGACCAATACGGTCGGGTTTTAATCCTGGGTAAAAAAAAACAAAAACAATCGAATGTCTAATTGTATGGATGAGCTGTGATACAGCGAAACAGATCTGTTTGCGGATGACTACATCATGCATATATATATATATATATATATATATACGATAGACTATTCCGTCGATTTTGACGTATGGGGAGCTAATAACCTAATTGATTTTTTTATGTTTGTATCGTATTTGACAGTTCGTTTTTTTTAATGACTTGCATAAAAGATCCTCGCTGTTGAACATAATATATATATTGCCATAATATATATAATGCCATATATATATATATAATATATATATTGTATACAACATTCTAAATTCCAGCTTCCTTGACCGAGCACCCATAGCTCAGAAGTGCCGATAGATGTCATTTCGTTCGGCTTCGAACCTGGCTAGAAGCAATCAGATGTCTAACAGTACTGATTAGCTGTGATACTGCGAAACAGAACTGACTACGAATGACTGTATGTATGTATGATTGTATGTATGTATGTATGTATGTATGTATGTATGTATGTATGTATGTATGTACAGAATAATTGAAAATTATTTTATGTATTTCTGACTTATTATCCTGTGACTTTTTTCTTTGGGGTTGGTTAAAGTAGCAAGTCTTCTATACCAAATCAAGTACTTGAAGGCGGATACAAGAAGTTCTGCCTTCCAAACCACAAGGTTTCCTGGTGAAATCAGTTGATGCGATTGCTAGGCGGTTCAAAAAACAGGTAATGAAATCTGGTGCACATATCGAATTTTAAATAAAACCTCATACTAAACACTTTCGTCTCACATACATTTCTGGTAAAACTACAGTTAATAAATAAATTATATGTATTTTAAGATGAAGAGTTACTTTTTAATCACTCTGTATATAATAGTGATAAAGCATTAATAGTAAAAGCTTATATACGAAGTAATCAGAAGCCAAAATATTCATCGTTCGTCTAACATGTTAACAAATATAATGAACAGCGAATAAATTGAACAGTTTGATTTTAAAATGCTTATCTCTGCACTGGCAGATAACTTCTAAATATTAATTTCAAAAGCGCATTTAGAAAGCAAAAAACAAAAAAATACTGTTTTCCTTATCTTTGTATAAATATTAGTATTGTCCTTGGCGAATTATGATTCACTAGACTAGATAATTAGGTTAATTAGATAATTTAACGGAAGTTACAATAAGTTACGTTGATAAGAACGCTCGTCGCTATAAACCAGTTATCCCTGTGGTAATGTTTCTAACGCCTTCCGGCGGAACAGAGATCTACAGTTGGCTACGATCGATAATACGAACCTGTCTCCTTTTCACCAAGAGGTGTCGGAAGATACCACATAGAAAACTGGCTTTTGGCAGCCAAGCGTCCATATCTTATTCTTAATAATTAAAAACAATATTAATTTGTAATTATTAAGTTATATAACCCAATCAAGATATAGACATTTTTGGTATTTATATAAATAAGTCAAAAGAGTAAAATCAGTGCTTTAAAATGAAATTTGGTGAGTAAACAGGGAATTTGGCCATTGAACATTGTTTTCGAAATTTCTCACATTTTAGCCGTATATAATATATATATATATATATATATATATATATATATATATATATATATATATATAAAATTGAGTAATCTGTGTTAGTGCGTCTGCCAATCAGTGTCATATCATGTATTAAATAGTACCATACGCAATACATGCTTGGCGACCATGTCTCGAAAGGGCAGAAGATTTTCCCACAGTAGACTGGCATTACTTTCTTCGGTAGACTGGTTACCAACAAAGGCACAAAAGCAAATATTTCCTGCTAATTAACCCATAGCTAGAGGGAGAAAAGACGAATTAATTCTTTTCTCAAGGGTATTTGCACGTAAATAAATGCAACAAATTCAACTAGAATTCGAACTTGGCATTCCAATTTCTCATCGCAAGCTAATACCTGCTACACTACAACGTAAAGCCGTCACGCCATCTAAAACAGGCATACATTGATCGATCAAAACCAAATTATAGGGAGACGTGCAAACAGATAACGGTGCAGTAATTATATTTGCTTTTATTAGGACAATAATTAGGTACAATAACTTTTAATTATTTTTTGAAAAATTAAAAGCTTTATTATTTAACATAGAAAATATCCTACTATATGAAAAATAATTTAATAATTAAAATAATAAATATTGAACAAAAATGCAAAACTGATTTTGCGCATCTTTTCGTTATGTTTTTATATACAAGAATTCAGTTTTCAGTCCGTCCTGTGTTTGTAGAACTGTAAATAATGGTAAGACCAAACACTTTAAAAAGTTAGAATTTGGCCCCCGAAAGAAATATTTACCCATGGTAAGTTGTATGTTGCATGCTCAAGAGTAAGAAATCCTAAGAATTTATTTTATGCTGTTAAAAAAGAAAAAGGGACAAAAGACATTTTCTTAAAAAATATTTTTTACCATGATGTCTTATAAAATTAAATTAGATTTAAAAAAATACAATGTCGGGTTTTTGTATGAGTATTTTTCCAAACAAATAAACTTATTTAAATTTAATTTTAATTTTACATAAATACAATGACGATAATATGAAATCAGTCGCACCTGCTTTGCGTTCGCTATTACTATCTGAAAAACAAACAAACAAAAAAAAAAACACACACAAACCAAAACACAAAAACAACAGCAGCCAGATAGTAAAAGAGGCGTTAGCAATGATATTTGCGATGAAAAATCCACAAGTTTATGCACAGAAGGAGTTTAATATTATAGACAGACAACAGACCACAGAACAATATTATTAATCTACGCTTCGAAAAAATTAAAAAAAAAAGAAAAAGGAATTCCTACACATACTGCGAATAGATTACACAGCTGGACACCATTTTATTAAATTACGATTTCAGCATGAAATACAAACCTTCGAAAAATTAGGATATGAGGATGGATTATCAAGATTGATACTTAAAAATACTGAACTATTTGAGGTCGTTGTTATTGCTACATGAAAATGTGAAATAGGAATAAAATATATATATTATGCAATGTAGTACGTGAATTACCAATTACTCTGCCTAGAATAAAAGTAAAGGCTGAACAAGACATTATTGTTGTGGAAAAATAAACGAATAAAAGAAAGTAAGAAAGAATGCAATCAAGACCTGAACGCTTACTCGCTATGTATTGATGTTCGCACAAAGACTGGTAATACCTAACTTATTAAAAAGCTATTATTAATTCAGTTTCATAGTAGGAATCATGAAATTTCAAGGAAGAAATCTCTTATGAGAAATTTCTTCCGTGAAATTAGACTAAAATGAATGAAGACATTGAAAAAACATTTTCTACGAAATTACAACCTTGGCCAAAGGTAAATGGTCTTGACTGCGCATAAGATTTTGCAGGTACAATAAAGCTACGGAGAATATTTAGCTGATATCCTCTCTAACATAGCTTTAACAGGTCTGTGGGGGAAAAAAACTGATTTCATTCAATGACACGAACATCAAACTAGTGCTATTCTATCATCACTGAGCAGACAATGAATCTTCACCTATCACAATGAATTGTGTTTTTGAGCGCTTATTAAGACTTACTAAACACAGATCTCGAGTAGGACTCGTACATACGATCCATTACTAAATATGCTGGAAAAACTGCACCCTGTAGCGTTCTGTAAGTACCTGACCCTTCCCGTTATCTTATACATTTATAAGAGACAGAACTGACATGAAAGGGAGTACTACTGACATATATAGACAGGAACTGTTCAGCTTTCCCTATCCAGAATCAATATCGTCTAAAAGCTTCTTTGCGTTCTTGTGGGTGACGAATTATTTTCCACACCACAAAACCTTATTCCCCAGACGATATTGTTGCATACAACTCTCTACTCTGTCGCTAATTCCATGTAAAGTCTTCATTTGAACTGCACTCCTTAGTTCCACCAACTTGCCGGCTAAGACCAGCCATGTCACGCACATTGTAGTGAACCACCCACAATACGTTCGTATTTCATTAGTGAGATGTAAATTTTACTCGAGAATCTTCCTCCCAGGAACGGATAGTTTGAGGATGGTTCCCCGATCATTACAATATCAGCCTGTCCATATCTAGTGTAAAACTGTTATCCTCACCTCATATCGTCATAAACATGCTTCTTATTTATAACACTCTATCACATCTCGTGTGGCTGTTAGGACTTGTACTGGGTGAACATTATTGTTTCTGGGATAGGTAATGAGGTGGGAGGGCTTGGAGAATTTACTACTCACAGGACGGATAGAAGGGGAAAAGCAGCTCGAGACCTACTTGATAGGCCTGAGCAAATGGATGGCAGTGCGGGGTTTGGGAGAGATACCCAGAGGAAGAATTGTGAAAGCGACAAGAGACAGAGCCAAGTGGACGTCCATGATTGCCTACATCGTGAAGGGACATGGCGCATGAAGAAAATTCAATTGGTAATTGTAATTATTCATTGCTCTTTTTTTGTTACTAGAGATATTTTCCTATTTTTTAATATTTGGCTTACTTTCTGGTGAGCATCTTTTGTTGTGATGTTGCGCCTTCTGGTTTCTATATAACATTTTATGCGTTTTAAGGTTGTTTTTCTTGTTGAATTAGTTTCCTATTTTCCCTGGTCTTTGTCCAAGTTCGAGTAAATACCAGAACTTTTATTTTTGATTTGCAAAAAGGTAACACTTCCTACATGAATAATGGCATAATATATTTTCTGAACTAAAACTTCACATTTGGTCTTGTGCCAGGCAAAGTTCAACTTTGTAAATATTTATTATACATTGCCAAGTTCCTGAGTTGAAGCACAAAGAGGACGTCATTTACATGAACATATAAAACAAGGCTGTTAGCTTCAGATCACATGCGTATTAAACATAGATACATTTAGTGAAAGACGTCTACGGTCAAACCACGCTGAAAACGTAGCTTGTCGTTTCGTCACTAAAGTTAAGCAGTGTCTAGCTAGTTCTGTGCATAGTTGAGGGACTGCTTGGAAATATCGAGTACTGTATGAATCTTCTATAGTCTGAATTTTAGCTTTAAATAACTCAGCAACTGAAATGTGGTTCTACAGAAGGATGCTGCAAATATCATGGATCGAGTATGTGAGCAATTATGAGGTCTTGAAAATGATGGAAACAAAAAGGAAATTAATACTGCGCATCAGGAAGAGACAGCTGAAATTCCTGGGACACGCAATGAGGGCTTAGAGAATCTGATACTAACAGGCCAGATAGAGGGCAAAAGAGACAGGGGAAAGCAACGGATAACATATGTGAAGAACCTAATTAGGTGGATGACGGAACGAGGACTGCATGGTGTAACAGGAGAAGGCGTGTTCAGAGGTATCAGGGATAGGGAAACGTGGAAGGCCATGATCGCCTACGTCCTGAAGGAACAAGGCACATAGAAGAAGAAGAAGAACTCAGAAATGATTAAAAAATCATAAGAAAAAAAAACGAAACAAAACGGACCAATCAATCTAGTTTAAGCCAATGTTTAATCAGAAAGAAATACAAAATTCAGTCGACATTATGGCATTTTTGCTAATTAAGCAATTATAATTAAGGTCTGAATTTCAAATATCGAATAGTAACAGTAAAAAGTATGTCTGTTGTGGTGCATGTGGGACAGTGGATATCGGCTCAGAACGAGAAACCTGATTGCTGAGCTCGAATTCCAATTGAATTGGTTGCATTTACTGACGCACAAATACCCTTTGGAAAAGTATTGATTTGTCACTTATCCATCTAGCTATGGTTTAAATAGCAGATTAAATATATAGCCTTGCTTGGCAACCAGTTTAGGGGAGAAAGTAATCTACTGCAGAAAAAATCTGACCAGTCAGTAATGTTTTTTTAAAAATGTGAACGCCCAACCGTTTATCACTGATGGCATCTAATTGACTGACTGAACTACTTTTTTTTACATGTCTGAATTTCTGGAACAAAGAGTTATTATTGTATATAAATTTACCTATCGACCTGTTCATACTTCTTCCAAGACTTTCGTAAAGCAGTAGAGGTTTATTCCTTGTTTCCAGTTTAGGATTGGGTTTCTGGTTTCTTCTTCTAAACTCTTTTCATTCTCTTTCGCTCTCAATAGACCTCTTGCGTCTTAGTAGCATTATCGCCTTTCTTAGGGTGAAATGATTTAAAAAATACATTATTTAAATTTGGTCTTGCTTTTCCGTTATTATTACATGGGAATTTCATACTGAGCGCTTTATTTAATGTGCAGGGTTAGATGGCTACCGTTAGACTGTCCACAATTACAGATTACTCGCTAATATTTTTGTTTTCTTTTTAGTACTTCCCTATTATTACTAGTCCTGTTCCGGGTGAGCCATAATCTGTTCCGGGTGAGCCATAATCTGTTCCGGGTGAGCCATAATCTGTACTAAGAGACATAATTGAAAGGATTCAAGATTTGAATCATCTTGTTTGGTGGCATAGTATCTGTAATGTCAATACATGGGCTGGTTAGTACAGTCCCAGACTCACCGAAGTTAATCAATATCTACCCCGTTGTGTACAAAAATGGGGGACCAACTTGAAAACACCGGGTACTGTATGCAACATCTTAAAGACTAAACATTACGAAACAAGAGAGACATCCTTAAATACTGGCAGCGAAACGAGAAAGTCTCATAGGCTGAAGAAAGTGCTTAGTTCGTAAAAATTATTCAGATTGATAGACATATGATTGCCATAGAACATACCGGCCATAACGTTTTCATAATAACTTGCTAAAAGCTACACAAGGTATTAAGAAATAGTAAAAATTCCGTTAGAAAAAAAGAGTGTACTGAACTGTTATGCAATATCTGTTTTTCTATATAATAGTAAATTCTGGACACCCTTCTTGCAGATGAAGAATCGATTTGAAGACAGAAATGTGGTTCTGCGCAAGGATGCTGGGAATATCATGGACTGAAGTTGTGAGAAACGACGGAGTTTTAGAGAAAACAGAAACAAATAGAACATTTATACTTACAATCAGAACAAGAGAGAGAACATTTTTAGGGTACATAATCAGGAAAGAAAGCTTGGAAAATTTGATACTCACAGAACCTATTGAAAGCAAGAGGAGCAAAAGAAACAACGCATGACAAACCTATCGAACTTGAGTAAATTGAAGGCGGAGTGGGATTTAGGAGAGATAAAAAAACAAAAAAAAACCACTCTAAGAGCTAAAAAGAGGAGAAAATTGTGAAGAGCCATGATCGCCAACTCCCTGAAGGCTAAAGAAACGCAGCAGATAGAAAATGATCAAAGTGACAATCAATACAATAAAAATAGATCCATAATTTCATGTATCAGTATGGAGAAGTAGATAAAAACAACTGGGAGTTTTACGCTGATAAGTTATTAAACAAAGTTATTAAACAAGATATCTATTTAAACAGTGTCAAAAGCCACATATAAACATTATTTTTGTCCTATTTTATAAGCTTTTTGAGTTTTGTTTTTTCGACTGATGCGGGGCGAAAATTTTAAGAAAACAAAAAATATTCGTTTGGCTTATAATTATTGTGAAAGAAAAAAAAACTTTTACAAGTTTTATGGAAGATAATCTATATAATTAGAGGGTTTGAAAGAATAGAAAAAAAGGTGACTGGTATAAATAATTTAGTTTTAATTTTCAGAAATGGAATTAGGTAATCGTTGACGAATATAGGTAGCTTCGATAAATCTTCGGGAAAAGGTATAGCTAATTATAGACCAGTCGAATAGTAAGATTTCGTTTAAAGATCTATGGTAATAAATAGATGTAAGAAAGTATAATTAGTATTAGCAATTCAAAGTATAGGGGTAACTTTAGCAAAGAAAGAAAAATGGACGAACATACCAGAAAGAGTAGCCGTGAATAGAGATGCGAGAAACATGTTCAACTCAGATTTTGTCATTAATTAGGCAAGGGAGGGAAATAAACGTTTCCCATTGGCTAGAGTTAACAGTAAAAAGTAAGAATTCTGCCGAAAAGAAACCCTAAACAAGTAGCACAAAAGTAAGGAGCAGGCTTGGTACTTCTGGACCGAAAGTCGGGGTTACTACTGGAGCCGATATGATGTCTATAAACCCGCGATCGGCAATGAAGGCAGGACATCACTGAAGAGACCCTTTAAGCATCAATAATGTATTTATGAACATATTTAACAAAATGAAAATATTAACCTTAAAATTCATGCCATATTCTTAAATAGCTTCTTTAGATCTAGACGTCCATATCATGCAAGGCACTAATCTATTTCAGAAGTATTTAAACTATCATTTGCTTACAACCACTTTGTCAGACCAATGGTTAAAATGACTAGGGGCGAAGGAAGCCTGTAGGCTTCATATAAGATCATTCTTTTTTGAAACACGTGGTCTGGCGCTATCGGATCAAACTTCAGCAAAAAAAATAAGCAAACTTATTTATAAATGGAACTTTGTCAGTGTGTGTGTCTGTGTGTGTGTATATGTGTGTGTGTGTATCCGTTACCTATAGACTCCGAAACGGCTGAACCGATTTTCTTGAAAATTTACACAGTTGTACTATAAGCGTCTGCGAGTGTTCTTAGCTAGGTTTTGTGTCGAGGTACCCTGATAAATATCGAAAATCGATTATAAAAAACTCGGGTTATATAAGGAGTGGTCCGATTTTAATCAAAGTTGACACACTCATAGACAAAGATATAAGAAACAATATTCAGAAGTTTCAAGGTTGCAGTTCTTACAATAGTGCAAAATATCGATAATTTATATATATAAATCGATACCAGGAAATCAAAATTTGACTTACATCCATTCATTTTTCTTTCATTCTACGATTTCGCTTTAACTGGAAACTTTTTAGTCTTTCGTGTCAACGTCCAAAGAGTCTGAACTCCAGGACCATGGATTAGTTTTAAAGCTTTCATTACACCCGAGCAACGCCGGGCTATACTGCTAGTAACTCTTAATCCAAACTTCTTTTAAAGAATCATACCTGTTACGAATATTACATTTGTAAAAACATTTCTTATCAGTTGTTTGAGTAAATACATATTTCTTTGAATATTTGTACATTTACTGTTGTCTGCTAATTTTAGACTAATTTTCGTGAAAGATAATTTAATGCATTTATAATATTCACTTACCCGAAGAAAGTTACTTCATGTCAATAATATATTACCTTTTAAATGAATTAAATCTTATAAAACCGTCACTGCTTTATGTAATCGAATCGCATGCTGTAAGATGTTAAATATGTTCTACAGAATTTCAGGAGATAAAAATTACTTATCTGTTAGAAAAATTTCTAAAAGTCTATCATCTGCTTATTTGCTGTTTATCGACCCATTAATGCCCAACATAAAATCCGGTAATAATCATATAATGAAAAAATAAAAATCATGTATAAATTAAAGATTTGAAAAAGTTATAAATTATAGGTTTTGTATCATCAAAGATGAAGGAAAACCTTGAAGCAACTGATGCTGCGAATATCATGCATCGAGCATGTGAGTAATGATGCGGTCTTAGAAATGATGGAAACAAAAATGAAATTGATACTGAGCAACAGGAAGAGACAGCTGAAGTTACTGGGACACGCGATGAGGAAAGAGGGCCTGGAGAACATGATACTAACAGGCCAGATAGAGGGAAAAAGAGACAGGGGAAAACAACGGATAACATATTTGAAGGACCTAATCAGGTGGATGATGGAACGAGGGTTGCATGGAGTAACAGGGGAAGGTGTGCTAACAGCCACCAGGGATAGGGAAACGTGGAAAGCCATGATCGAAGTGACAGGGCACCTAGAAGAAGAAGAAACACGAGGTATTAATTATGTATTTAAGCGGTTTGCTGATATCAGCCACAGAAAAGAATCTACAATACCTGCTACAGAAGGTAGATGAAGAAAGCGGGAAGAAAGGACTATTTATAAACTACAAGAAAATTGAACGCTTGGTCATCAGTAAAAAGGGGAACCCAGAATGCCAACTACGGGCTGGAGGATTCCAAATTCAAGCAGGTTCAGAAATTTAAATAACTTGGAAATGTTCTAACAAAAGAAGGGAAGTGCGACACTGAGATCCGAAGGAAAATTGGCATGGCCAAAGATGCATTCCAGAAGCTGAGTAGAGTATTGAGAAACAGGAAAATTTCACTAGAAACAAAGAAGAGTGTAATGGATTGTTATATGATGCATGTTCTTCAATATGGCAGTGAATGCTGAACACTCTCCTCAAAGATAAAGGAGAGACTTGAAGGAGTCGAAAGTTGGTTCTAAAAGAAGGATGGTCAGGAAACCATGAACCGAAAATGTAAATACCAATGAGGCTTTAGGGAGGAGGAAAACGAAGAGGTAACTAATACATAGCATAAAAAACAAAAAAACAAAAAAACAAAAAAACAAAAAATAAAACAAAACAAAAAAAAAACAGCTTAAGTTCCTGGGACATGAAATGAGAAAGAAGGGCTTGGAGAATCTGATACTCGAGAGTCAGATAGAGGAACATGAGGGATAGGAGAAAGCAACACGCAGCATACTTGATGGCATTGAGAAAATGGATGACAGAGCGGAGTTTTGGGTGAGGTAATAGTAGAAAGGGTGTTAAAAACCACTACAGATAGGGAAATGTGAAAAGCCATGACTGCTTATGTTCTGAATGGACAAAGCACATAGAAGAAGATTGTTCTATGAAGTAGAATGTCATAGCCTCAAAACCATCGACATCATTACCACGATTTCTGTTGTAAGTAGGTTTTTACTGAATGAAGTTTCTAATTCCAGTATCATCGTCAATATCAGAGAACCCAGACTCTCTTGCGATTAAACTTACCTTAACTGAACCTGTTCAAACGTTATCTTACCCCCATATCAGCATAAACTGTACATTTTATCATGCAACATTCTAGTGCAAATTAATCTCACTTGAAAGTTATACAGTTTCTTCACAAGCAAAGAGAAAACGGGAAGCAATAGAAATGTGGTTCTACAGAAGGATGATGAGAATACTATAGACAGAGCGCGTAAGCGACGAAAATCTCCTAAGGGAAATGGAATAGAAAAGGTTTGCTTTAATCAGAAATAGCAAGAGACAGCTAAAATTATTAAACATATAATAAAGAAAGGATGGCTAAAGAATTTGATACTTACAAGCATAGCAAAAGCAAAAGAAAAGAACAAATCAGCGGGACACCTAGGGGATGATCTTTTGCAAACTGATTGCATAAAGGGGGCTTGGCAAAACTTTCGATGGACTACAAGGGAGAAGAGGTTGCGGAGAACCATGTTCACATACATTCTGAAATGAGATGGCTCAGAGAACAATAATATAATTAATGAGAATACTCTACAAAATAAAGAAAGCTGCTTTTTAATCATGGTCAGCAAGCTAATTTCGAAAACCATAGTAAATTTGATCATCAATATGTGTTTGTTATAATTGACCCGAGACGGATACAATATTAAAATATCTTTATTTATATTCGAACTAATGTCCCCATTTTTGTTGCTTTCTCAAAGTATTTTGGCCGTTGTTCTCTCCGGCCTTGTATATGTGTCTGTCGATCCAAGTAACCATTTATTTAATAGATAAGGGGAGATTGTTCTCGTTCCTTCCTTCATGTCGTCAGTTGTCCAATCGTGTTCTTCCTCTCATTGCTCAGTTACTTCTCGCCCTTTTTTTTCTATTGAGTCCGGACTGTACTGTCCGGACCTGGGATTGAACACGCAATTAACATGCTACAAAATTCACGTCCTAAAGCTCTAATTCAAACAGAAGCTATTTTCTCGTTGAACAGCCACGCGAAGAACGTCGGAGTACACGACAACTGAATGGTTCTGATTATAACAACAAAAATGAGGACACTAACAGAAGACGGAAAGTGTGACACTGAGATCCGACGGCAAATTGGCATGGCAAAAGAAGCACTCCAGAAGTTAAGTAAAGTATTAAGAAACAGGACAATTTTACTAGAAACAAGGAGAAAAGTACTGGATCGCTATGTGATTTTGGTTCTTCAATATGGCAGGGAATGTTGGACAATATCATCGAAGATGAAAGAAAAACTTGAAGCAACTGAAATGTGGTTCTACAAAAGGATGCTGCGGATATCATGGGCCGGGCATGTGAGCAATAATGAGGTTTTGGAAAGGATGGAGACAAAAAGAAAATTAATACTGAGCATCAGGAAGAGACAACTAAAGTTCTTGGAACATGCAATGAGGAAGGAGGGCTTGAAGAACCTGTTACTAACAAGCCAGATAGAGCTAAAAAGAGACAGGGGAAAGTAGTGGATAACATTTGAAGGACCTAATCAGGTGGATGATGGAACGAGGGTTGCATCGTGCAACAGGAGAAAGCGTGCTAAGAGCCACCAGAGACAGAGAGATGTGGAAAGCAATGATCGCCTACGTCCTGAAAGGACATGGCACATATAAGAAGTTTGAATGTTAATAATGATAATTGCTCACCCAAATATTTGGACAGAAAGCAAAATGTCTGAGAGAATATCCACCATAGAAAAGATATGAGAACTGAAATCGTAAATAAGTAAATTTTAATGACTATTATTAAAGAAATCTGAAAAATTCAATAATTCTGATGAATAAATCATTAGAATATTGTGATATTAAAAATTAGTGGTTGTAAAGGCAACTTGGAAAAGATAAGAGACTGAATTGGATTATGATATAATGTTCTCTGAGGTTACTAACTCACCGAAAAATATACATGTATATGTCTATGTACATTAAACCTGTAGATTCTCTTGTCGCCTATAGCGTTCTAACCTCACCAAGCTAGCACGACAGACTCATCACGTGAAGTATTGTTTATATAGACAGTAGGATTTTTTCTGTCGTATAGTTGTAACTCTAGCTCCAACAAGATTTAAATTCATATTTGTCCTTTTGGTTGCCAAAAAAGCTAGCTATCACAACTGAGATTAATATCTTTACAAGGATAATACTGTAAAAATAAATGGACTCTCTCCCATTTTAAACGGGCACATATATATTTTATCTTTTTTTTTTTTTATCATTACAACTATACTGCAAATGTTTTGCAGGGTTTACATAGGAGGAAAATTATGAGAAAGAGTGACAGGTTATAGGGGGTGACAAGAAGTGGGTAAGAGAAGGATTAGAATACTGATGAGTGTAGAGTGGACAGAGAAAGCATGAGAGAGAGGATACAGTTTAGGGAGATAGGAGATGACTATTGATTTTGCATTTAAATTCTTGGTGATTGTAGTTATCGGGAAAGCAAGTAAATGGAAGGGAATTCCACAGGCGGGAAGTTCGAGAAAAGAAGCTGAGGGAGTAGAATTTTGCGTTTACAATTTATTGGTTTCACAGAAAACAGGGTGAGACCTAGTTGCTAATATTGTTGCTCGAGTAAATTTATATATAGTGGGCACCAGTGAGCTAAGTTCATCGGAGCAGAAGCCGTGAAAATATTTATAGAAGAGACACAGGGAAGCCACATTGCGCCGGTGAGAAAGTGACTGTATCTGAACTGACAAGTCGGGATCTATCACATTACAGATTTTCCGTTGGATTTTGTCAAGAACACCCAGGTGGATAGCAGGAGCACCAGACCAGATATGTAGGAGAGATAAAGGTTGAGCCTCGATCTGAAGAGGTTAAGATTGCAGTGATCAGGGAAGTATCCTCTCTGGAGTCCGTTTCGCATTGCAGTGTCTGAGTGGACCTCTATCCTTACAATTTTGATATGCAGGGGAGGAGGATGAGTTGACTTGGTTTACGTGACATTATGTCCGAGCTGTGAAGGTCTGGACTGGTCAAGTCAGAGAATGTAGAACACCAGGCATGAAAATAAAAGTAGTGCAGCGAGTGGCTAGTAAAAATCCGTCTTTGAGAAAGGAATTATTATGGATGTAACACATATATTTTGTACACACACACACACACATATATATACACACACACACACATAATATGTGCACTAAAATTTTTAATATTGACCAGAGAAAAGAACTGAGTAACTCTTTGTCTTAAAAAGTAGAGACAGACTATAAAATGAAAGATTCACTATCAGTTCTCCAATACTTGAACGTGAGTAATGCCATCTTGTTTTAAAGAAACAAAATTAAATATTCTGTTGATAGGAAGAGAGAAATCGATAGAGATCGATAGAGAAGGAGAGTGAGAGAGAAAGAGAGAGAGAGAGATCGGTAGAATTAAAGCTTATTTTAGAGGAGACAACTTTATGGATTATTTCTTCTCTTGTTCTTGTAGTCAGCCTTTGCCGCCGAAATGTGTGCACGCAAACTCAATTAATATTACTGTCCGCCATTGACAACATACGATAATTGAACGTTAGCGTTGTTGTGCTCGTTCGCTGATGTAGTGAACGCAGACGCCAGTGCAGACAACGAAGATAGCGTCGATTACGGTGTCTCTGCTTAATATTTTCTTGTCTTTATCGGGTGACTAAAAACGGATTGGCTGAAAATAGTTTATCAGGAGATTGGATTCTCACTCTTCTTGCTCAAAGAAAAGCTGAAACAAAACAAAAAAAAGACAACAAAAAACAAAAGTAAATTATGTTACTAACAAATCAAACAGTCGACAAAGAAACTGATGATTTCGGTTTCGGAAATTAATAAATGGATGCACCTTAAACATAAGACAGGAAAAGTATGGTTAAGATTAACAGAAGTGGTGTCAAAGTAAAAAAAATTAAAAAATAAAAATAAAAATTCAATTTGGATGAAGAGGATGAATATTACTTTCTTTTCTGATGCTGTTATGTTCTAGTTTTGAAATGAACATCCATATTGCCCTTCAGTACTATAAAAAAAAGAAGCATTATCTTCATTGTCAATCGATCGACGTACTTACTTGAGATAGATATTGCAAGTTATAAGGAATAATTAAATGATTTACTAATTTATCCTTTAAATATATCTGTAATTATTTTCTAATTATAGTTTAGTAAAAAACAGGGCCAAATTAGTATAATGACATCGGTCTAACACATGGGAAAAAAACCCTTGTTGCCTTGAAAAGAAGCAGTCCAAATTTGAGACTTTTAGTTAGGCTTGACCATAACTTAAACCTGCCGGGGGAAAATGGGATCTTATCAAGGTTGTCAGTGGAGTTAACAGTTTTCAAGTAACTAAAACAGTATTTTTTTCAGTACATTTTCTTCTCTTCGAAGGCATAATTGATTTCATGCCTTTCTCATTAATATTTAACAAACTGATCCTAGACAAACATATTCGGATTAGTTGCCAAATAGCCGTTAAGTCAATTAAAAAAAAAACTACAATTTTTAAATGATAAATTTACAAATATCAAAGTTTATCATAAAAACTATGAATTTATACCAGCTGATATTTGTACCTATTATATTTTCAATAGAATTGTAATTTTTAGCATTTCATTCCACATCGTTAAGCGCATAACTATTTTTCAACTTTGTTACAAAAATATATTAGATTTCATTTAATATTAATGTATGTATAAATAGAATTTGTAAATAAACTGCAGGAGAGGTACTGAGAGGGATAGTAAGAGGACAAAAGCTGATTAGATTTTCAAAAATTAGGAGGCTGTAAAGAGTCATAATCAACAACGTCCCGAAGAAGCAGGGCACTTGAAAGAAAAAAGAAGTATTAAAAATATAAGTACTACTTAAACTTTGTCCATAAATCTACCAAAAACAAAAAAAAACAAACAAAAACAAACAAACAAAAAATATCGAACCCAAGGTAGAAGATGGTACATGAATGTATTGACAATTTACTCAATTTGTATGCATTTTAAAATCACATACATTAATATATAATCCATTAAGTTTCGATAGGATTCGTTTGGAATATAGACGATAGATATTTTATCAGTTTGTTTGTCGTGCTCATTACAGAAACATGCTCATTAGATAAAAATCGCAACCGGTGTAGTGTATGGCCTACCGCTTTGATTCTGGTATAGTATATGTCTACCCAGTTTGAATGTGTCTTACCTCAGTAAGGGTATACTTATAGATATAAGTACTCGATTATTTATGAGAAACATAGGATTTTCTTTAACTCTAACCTTAATCCTGCCCTCATCCTAACTCTAAATCCTAGCCGATAACCATTACCAGACAGATATAATACTTCCGTATAATACGCTTTTTAAAGTACCCCGCATACTATATCAATGCCAGAATTAAAGAGGCCACATTCAAAAGAAAAGACACGCACGATATCGTCACCGAAAAATTTGGTAACAAGAAATGAAAAATATCCGATTAATGTGTGATGCGAATTAAAGTTATCAATAGAAAGGATTTTAATGACGCTACAATATTCAAAAGCTTTTATCAATCCAAATTTGTCCAATTACAAGGGAAAAATAGCCGTAATATATTCTATCATTTATCAACCCAGGCATCTAATATATTAACCAATTAAATGAATGTGTTTAACTCGAATCCTACTGGTGCCAATTTAAATTGACACCGACGGTTTTTTATATATTTAAAGTATAATCATAAATTTCACTGAAATATATTGTAAAACAAGCCAGTTTAAATTTGAATTAAATAAAATAAGGAATATTAAATTAAACGCGTTCCAGAAGCTGAGTAAAGTATTAAGAAACAGGTAACTCTCAAGAGAAACAAAGAAGAGATCACTAAATTGTTATGTGATGTCAGTTCTTCAATATGGAAAGATGAAGGAAAGATTTGAAGCAACTGAAATGTGCTTCCACAGAAGGATGCTGCGGATATCATGGACCGAGCACGTGAACAATTATGAGACTTTGGAAAGGAAGGAAACGAAAAGGAAATTAATATTGAGCATCAGGAAGAAACAGCTGAACCTCCTTGAATAAGCAATGAGGAAGGTGGGCATGGAAAACCTGATACTAACAGGCCAGATAGAGGTAAAAAGAGACATAGGAAAGCAGCGGATAACATATTTGAAGGGTCTGATTAGGTGGATGACGGACGAGGTTGTGGGGTGCTACAGAAAAAAGCGTGCTAAAAGCCATCAGGTATAGGGAGACGTGGAAGGCCATAATCAAAGAAGAAGAAGAAGAAGAAGAAGAAGAAGAAGAAGAAGAAGAAGGAAAAGAAGAAGAAGAAAACTGCATGGAAAAAAGATAACAGTTTAAAATGACTTTAGTAGGCAAGGGTTAAATAAAAGCAATAACGAAAACCTTTACCAAAAATTCTTTAATTATTTAGTTAATTAGTTTTATCTTTGAACTTAATTTAAAGCGGACTGTAATAAGAGCCAGGCTTAAATATTTTTAGTAATGGGATCTCTTTTCTTTTACATCAAAATCATTTTATTTCTGAAATTAAAAACAGGATCTATTTTCTTTTCATTTTGAAAAATTCCTACATTTTTCATTCATGCATATAAACGAATAAAAAAGTAAATCTGGAATATTGCTACCACTTCTGTTAAGGTGCTGCTGTCAAAATACCTGACAAAATCTATGGAAGAAACTGCAATGTTCTCTGACCTGACTTGGCACCTCGGCTTCGGTCTATTTCCCACCACCATAACGTAGCTTCTATGTGCTTTGTCTATAAATATAATAGCGTAAAAAAAGTTGCTAAAAATCCAGCGATTTGGCCCAAACAACTATCTTCAAGTACTTAATGTTATGAATACTTTAGAACTGAAAATACTTTTCCAGTAATTTTGCAGTTGGATAGCTTGTGAAGCACACCTCTATGAAACACTTTCGGAAAGAACTAATGTGATCGTACTTAAGGTGTATTGACTGTGTTGTGTCTTATTGTTTCTTTTATCGAAAATATGTCCTTTCTTTCTTGTACTCTGCTTTATGTCTTGGCGTTATTTTTTGTCTCCTTTGCATCATGTGGAGAATCTCTTCGGTCATCCACTCGTTTTTTCTTCTGCGTCTGATTTCCTTTGGGGCTATGTTGTTCGCTGAGGTCACCATCGCTTCCTTTAGTGAATCCCATTTTGAGTGTCCTTTTCTAATTTGTTCTTCATATTTCTTTCTCACGCTGTTATTGTATTCTTTCTGCAGGGGGAGGTCATTCACAAGCGTGTCGTATTGCAGCCTTGGTGATGTGCTGGGCTTCTTCAGTCTTCGGAGTTTCACCCTTAGTTTGCAGATGACTGGGACGTGGTCACTTCTGCAGTTGGCACCTGGATATGTTTTGCATTGGACCACTGCGAATCTATTGTTTATAGTTATATATTCTATTTGGTTCTTCGTGTCGCCTCCTGGGCTTCTCCATGTCCATAAACGTCGTGGGTGTTCTTGAAACCAGGTGTTAGTAGTTACCTGGTCATTGCCTGAGCACCATTGGACCCATTTTTCTCCTTGTTCGTTGCGATCCCCTGGTCCAAAGTTGCCGGCCGTGTCTCCTTCCCTATCTTTACCCACCTTGGCATTCAAGTCCCCAATTATAATCCTAATGTCTTGGCATTTGCACTGACCTTTGGCACTGTCCACTATTGAATAGAATGTTTCTATTTCATCCTCCGAACTTTGAGTTGTCGGTGCATATAATAGCTATATTGAAGGGCCTTCCCCGCAGTTTAACCAAGAGGACTCTCTCTGAAAGCTGACAGTATCCAAGAACGCATTTATTTATTTCTTTGTTTAGTATTAAACCGACCACATTTTCGTTGTTTTTGCCTCCTGCATAAATTTTCCTGTGGGTGACGCTACTGAGATCACCATTATTAGGCCATCTGGTTTCGCATATGTCTAGGATATTGATCTTCAGTCTGTCCATCTCCTGCTTGATATTCTTTAGTTGTCCTGACGTTCCATGTTTCGAAAGTAATTTTGTCTTTGATGTGCACAGTCGCAGGGTAACGGTCCAGAGACACCTGTTGCTCATGTCGCTCTTTCCCGGGCGGGAGACAAATTTTGGAGTAAAATTTCCCCTTTTTGCCGTTGGTGCTTCACAGGGAGATAAGGAACAAATGCAGACAAGCTAAAGAGGAATGGCTCAACAACAAATGAGCAGAAGTAGAGAGACTGAGCAGAACCAATAAAGCAGAGATGCATAAAGAGATAAGAACTGACAGTACAAAAAACAAAAAAACAAAAAAAAAACTGCTCCTCAACAGGATGCATAAAATCCAAGGATGGAACAATCATATTGGAGAAAGAGGAAATTCTCCAGCGATGGGAAGAGTATATAAAGGATCTTTTTTGCGACAGGAGAGAACAACCGAGAATACACAAAGAAATGGATGGAGCGGAAATACTAAAATCCGAAGTGGAAGCTGCAATGGCCAAAATGAACAGAAACAAAGCAGCTGGTCAAGACGGCATAGTGATAGAGCTGCTGATATCCTCAGAAGAATATGGCATAGAAAACATTACCGACATAATAAACGAAATTTATAGCAGTGGAATAATACCAGACGACCTATGCAAGTCGGTATTTATAGCCCTGCCGAAGAAAGCAGGTGCAAACGAGTGTGAAATACACAGAACTATCAGCTTAATGAGTCACATTACAAAACTGATTGTCAGAATCCTGATGAATAGAGCGAGAAGCAGAATCAGGCCAGAGATAGGGCAGGAACAGTTCGGGTTCGTCAAAGACACTGGAACAAGGAACGTCATATTCATGATTAGGATGCTCTCCGAAAGGTCAATACAAATGAAGAAAGACTTGTACCTATGTTTCATTGACTATGCTAAGGCATTCGACAAGATACGACACAAATAACTGATGGAGATGCTCAGCGGCCTCGACGTTCACGGGTAAGATATAAGAATAATCAAGAATTTCTACTGGCAGCAAACTGCCTGCAGACGGACAGGTAACGATCTCAGTAGATTTACAAAGATAGAAAGAGGCATAAGACAAAGATGTGTCTTTTCACCGGATTTGTTCAACCTGTACAGCGAGAATATTTTGAGGACCCTAGATGACACGCCAGGATTTCTTATTGGAGGCCACAACTTGAACAACATAAGCTATGCAGATGATACAGTGCTGATTGCAGACAGGGAAATGAAACTACAAGATCTACTACAGAAGGTAGCGGTGGAGAATGACAAAAAAGGACTACAAATAAACCTTAAGAAAACCGAATGCATGATCATCAGCAAAAGGTGCAACCCAAAATGCTAAATACAGGTAGGGGATACCAGAATAAAGCAAGTACAAACATTTAAATACCTAGGAAGTGTTCTAACAGGAGATGGAAATTGTGACACAGAGATCCGAAGGCGAATTGGCATGGCAAAGGACGCATTCTAGAAACTGAGTAAAGTACTAACACACAGGAAAATTTCACTAGAAACGAAGAAAAGAGTGCTGGATTGCTATGTGATGTCAGTTCTTCAATACGGCAGTGAATACTGGACAATATCATCGAAAATGAGGACAAAACTTGAAGCAGCGGAAATGTGGTTCTACAGAAGGATGCTGCGGATATCGTGGACTGAGCATGCAAACAACGATGAGGTGTTGAAAAGAATGGCAACACAAAGGAAATTAATACTGAGCATCAGGAAGAGGCAACCGAAATTCCTGGAACACGCAATGAGGAAGGAGAGCCTGGAGAACCTGATACTGACTGGCCAGATAGAAGGAAAGAGAGTCAGAGGAAGGCAGCGGATAACATATTTGCAGGGCCTGATCAGGTGGATGACAGAACGGGGGTTGCCAGGAGTAATAAGAGCGAACATACTAAGAGCCACAAGGGATAGGGAGACGTGGAGAACCATGATCGTTTAAGTCCTGAAGGGACAGGGCACACAGAAGAAGAAGAATTCCTTTCTTTTATTTAAGAAGTTGTCTCTATTGATGTGATCAAGAACCTTATTGTTGATTATAGTAAAAAAAAGTTGCTAATTATACTGAGGAGACTGGTGTCTATAGACTGAGACAAGAGTGAGTACCCACACACATTCTTGAAAATAAGGTGTGCACTTGACACATTCAAGATTAGGGAAGGATTTATCTCTCATGATAGCTACTAAGTTTGCTACAAGGAAGAAAAAGGAAAGAAAGGAAAGTTGTTTTATTAATTAATCACTGTGCTTAGAAAGAATAAGAAATACAAAGAATAATTTATTATACTGCGATGATCTACTAAGTGCCTGGCTTAATTTGCATTTGACATAGCAAGCAAGCGTAAAGTATACCTGATCTTCTATATTATAATAAAGACCGTTGTGTATTTACTTCTTTATATATTTATATATGTATGTCCCTCTTGTTAGGCTCATGGTTATTGTTCTGATGAAGGTACAAAGACTTCATGAATTTAAATGCAGTACGAGGCCAGGATGTGCGTTGTGATGCAGTGGATATCGACTCCAGTTGAATTCCTTACATTCACTTACGGGCAAGTACCCTTAGGAAAGGCATTTATCCGTCTCTTCCCTCCAGTTAATGGTCAAATAATAGAACCGGTTGGATTCTATAGCCTTGGCTGGCAATCTACTGCGGGATAATCTTCTGCCCAGTCAACTATGTCTCTTCGAGACATAATCGCCCAAGCGTGTATCACGTATGGCACTTAACGGACTGACTAGATTGGCAGCTTGACTTCACCATTTATTGCTTGATCCAGAGTTTTATTCTAATAGTTTCTTCTCTCACATTTCTCACTTGTGACACATTCTTTCGACTTCTTGTTTTCCATGTAAACTACATTATTAAAAAAGAAACGAAACATCAATCGTCATCTTCCTTTTTGAATACTGATAAATTAATTAGTAATTCTTACTCAATAATGTTTTTTTAGGTTTTTTTGCTCTTTGTAATCCTTGTCGTTTTAGTAGCTTAACCGCTTTACCAGAGGTGGGATAATTAACATTTAAAATATACGATTGAGAACGGTTTTTAGATTTTTAAAAATACTCATGTTTTATCCTATGCTAGGCAAAAATGGCGCTGGTTTGCAGAGGGTTAGAGGGAGAGAATAGAATGGTACAGAGGATGTCAAAGAAAAGATAAGAGATGGATGTGAATCAAGTAGATAAACGATGGCAACTGACGCTGCATTTAAACTGTTTGAGTTTGTAGCTATCATGGAAGCAAGCAAATGGAAGGGAATTCCAAAAACGGGTAATGCGTAAAAGGAAATGTTAGAATAGAAGAGGCGGTTATATTTAAGTATTTCGGTGGTAAAAGAATGGGACCTTGATGCCAATCTAGTATCACGAGTAAATACCTGTGGTCGATGTACCAGAGAAAATAACTCGTCAGAGCAGTTACAACAACATTACTTGTAGAAAAGACAGAGGAAAGCTATATCACGTCGGTGAGAAAAAAAAACAAAAAAAAAAACAAAGTCGGGTTACCAAGTCAGGATCAATTATATTGCAGATTATCAATTGGATCTTGTCGAAAATCTCAAGATGAATACCAGGAGCATCTGACCAGATATTCCATGCACGGACGAATGGTAGATATATAAATGTGCAAAATGAATTCTGACGTGGTAAACTTCCTGGCTCGACACAATAAACCAACCTTCCTAGCAGTAGATGCAGCTATGGATTCAATGTAGTCACTCTATTGAAATTATATGAGTGAGTGGGACCAAGGAGATGTAGTGTGTTGCTCTCTAGGAGACTAGCGTCATGCATTCTAACGGTAGGCAGGAATGTTTATCTGTGGTGGTTAAGGGAGCAATTAACAGATAAAATTAAACATTTAGCGCGAACATCTGAGGAACACTTGAATTTCTCTTTTAGTTAAATTCATCAGTAGTAATTAACCCAACAAAGTAACTGTTAGTGATCCCCATAAAAAGAGTCATTATTTTGTATAACATTTTACTTGTTCACCACACAGTCGATTTTTTGAGATTAAGTCGTTCTTATTTCAGTTTATGCACAAGTGGAATAAAACCATTTCGCTGTTTCTGACTGACTTGAGATAATCATATAAATAATTAATGAAACAGTATTTTCAGCAGCTCAAATGAATCTGTTAGCCCACGTAGAACACCTGGTATAGAGCATTGATTGACTGAAACCATCGGAAGCCATAGTTGCGTCATGTTATCCTCAGTGAGTTTTACTGAACTGATAGAAATTATGTTAAAAGCATTTTTATTCACTCTGTTATAAAATATCTATGCTATTATTTACAGTCGAACTAATGCTCTCATGTTTATTTCTACTATCAAACATTTTGGCCATTATGCTTTTTCTGCATAATCACTCCCAAGCAAGGCGATAATATCACTAAGACGCAATGGGTTATTGGAAGTAAAAGAGAACGAAAATACCTTAATGAGGAAAAAGAAAAGAACAGGGTTTAGGAAAAAAGAAGACAGTGATTAACGTTTTATTAATTTCTGGATGATCATCTGTAGCAGGAAAGCAAGAAATCGGAAGAGAGTTCCTCAGAAAGTGAAAGAAAATAAACTAATAAAGTAGAACTTACGGTTATATAAAGGTATTGCAACAGTAAAAAGATGAGACCTAATAGCCAATCTAGTAATACGCATAAAGTCATACAGTCAAGATAGCAAGGAGGAAAACTCATTGGAAATGAAACTACAAGACCTTCTACAGAAGGTAGCGGTGGAGAATGACAAAAAAGTACTACAAATAAACCTTAAGAAAACTGAATGCATGGTCATCAGCAAAAGATGCAACCCAAAATGCCAAATACAGGTAGGGGATACCAGAATAAAGCAAGTACAAAAGAAAATGGACATTGAAATGACAACAATATACTCTCTTAGATTTAAATAATTGGTTTTGTTTGAAATTCTTTGAACGTTAGACACCTGAAAATGCCGGAAAGCAGAACGATCAGAAAGCTGTGAAAGTAACAATGAAGATATTATTCGTAAAATAATGATAACTATTCATGCCAGAAATTTGTACATTTTACATTATTGGGGAAACGGTATATAAATTCAGCGTTCTGACGTTCCAAGTCCAGAGAGTCAAAGTGTGTTTGATGCGAACAGTCGCTGGATAACGGTCACTTGTCGCGGGGGAGGGATCAGTTCCCAGGTATTTTATCAAGAACAATTTTAGGAGATAAAAAATATAATAGAGTGGAAAAAAGATTTCGTATGACGTTTTTCGCTCTTTACGCCTACATATGTCCAAAGTGATGTTGAACATAAACGTACTTAAATTTAATCCGAAGAAGTCCTAAAGGACGAAATGTTTCACAGAAAAAGATTTTTACCACTTTGTCACTGCTTACATCTATATGTTTTTCAAACAATGCCTAACCAAACACGAGTAAGGCTTTGAAAGTGAATATGACGATTGCAGTGTATACAACGAATAAGTGTAAAACTTCGTGCCATCAAAAATGACAGCAAATTATTTGAGAGGATTATTAACTATATATATATATATATATATATATATATATATATATATATATATATGAGCAATTGTAGGAGGATTTGAAATAAGTAATTTATCGAGTTTTACTAGACCTTAACAGAATGCAGAAAGCATATATTTGGGACTCATCAGCAGTGCGCATCCATTACGAAGAATTGAAACCTAGACAGTTACGTTATGAAGCAAACGCCATGCCAACTGTACCATGGGCCCCGATAACGAAGAGATAAAGATGCGAATAAACGGCGCTGTATCGAGTTTAATTCGTTACCTCTTTGTCACCGGGGCCCGTGGTACAGTTGGTATGACGTTTGCTTAAATATATATATATAAAGTAATTCATCGAGTTTTACTAGACTTCAGCAGAATGCAGAAAGCATGGAACGGCCGAAGTGAAACCCATGCAGAATTTATTTAGGCAATGTAAAAAATAATTTCCTCCTTCAGACTGTTGAAAAATAAATGAATGATAATTTCAATCAGAATATTAAAAAAAAAACGATTTTTATAGAGGAATGAAAACTTGTATCATTTAAACTTGAAATACTTGAGAATAGACACATCAAATCACACATATAACACAATAATAAGGAATACATACATTAGATCACACATACAAAAACAAATATTATTAGAAAATATATACACACACAAAAAGAAAGAACGGAATAGACCACAAAAAGAAATACCCAGATAGGATATATACATGCATCAAATCACACAAACCCTAAAACCAATTAAGAGAACACACACACACACACACACACACACACACACACACACACACACACACACACACACAAAATACGAAAAAATAAACTAAAAAATGAAAGGACAAATTTGGAAGAGAAGGATACAGATAATATATACAGTCACAAATATTATTTAACAAATTTTAGAGAATAAAAAATATTTAAAAAATTTCTAAAAAAATCTTCCTTAAAAATTAATTTTAATAAAATAATGTTTTACTCAGATCGCTGAAAAATAAAAATAAAATGGTTATTTACATAGAATATTTTAAAAACTTTCTTGACAGGGTTAGTGAGTATTGTTAGCCCTTAGACGAAAATTAATTTAAGAATATAACAAATCACACTACAGACACACGGAATAAAGAAACATACATTAACCCACACATATACTAGGATGGAATATATACATACGCAAAATATATATAAGAATAGACAAACGCAAAAAAGCACACATGAGTTGATGTCTGCAGATTGCGCCCAGACGAAAATTTGGGCATAATATTGCTTCCAGAACAAAACAAACTCATTAAATGAAAGATCAGAAGTAATGTCCATATCTAATCCCAACCTATAAATATATCTTTGGATCATACAAACCAGGATGAAAGTGTTTTAAGATTCTTAAATAAGTTGAGCCTTAGTTTTGAAAATTTTCGGTCGTTTCAAAATTTCAATTACACGTTCGTAAAAGTCCCTGTTTGAAGTTTGAAAAACATTGAAAGATCTGTTACTATAAATCGCCTGAAAATATCGAGCGTTTGATACCTAGGTTGCAGAAATAAGTAATTTACAAATGAACACACACACACACACACACACACGCACACACACACACACACACACACACATATATATATATATATATATATATATATATATATATATATATATATATATATATGCTTCCTGTTACAGAGCTTTGTATTTTCTTATGTTTTAATGTAAGATACTCAATAGCAGTTTTATCAATATATATATTGTCATCATTTTACACTGCGTATCGAAATGAATATTTTGCCGTCACTTTTGATAGCACGGGTCAACTAGTGCACAAATATTGAAGATGTTCTTATAATTAAAAAACGAAACAAAACAAAACAAAACAAACAAACAAAAACTTACTTAAAATACTTAGGTTGCAAGCAACTGTTCATCTAGGCAAACTTGATTAAATTGAACCGACAATGTTTAAAATTTTATTGTCTTTTTCCAATTTTCAAATAAGTTTTTAAGTACTTGAAGAAAACAATAGTACAAAGATGAACTTTGAACGGTTTATTCGAACGCCTTATTCAAAAATAAGAAAGACATAATAAAAATTTTAACAAACACACCTTGTTGTTTTTTTTAATCAAACCTGTTTATATATATATAATATAATATATATGGACATATACTTAGTTGTGTTTAGAGGTTTTATTTGAAATATAATTAAAGTGAATAATTCTTTGTCTCTGAGTAATTTGATAATTTACATAATTAGTTCTTTCGAAGTTCAAATGCTCTAACGTATTTTTACGGCATTTAATATCTTTAACAACCAAGTATTCCATATAATTCACGCATCTAAGTGAGCACATATCTTTACGTGTGCATGTTGCTTACATTATTACTGCCTTTGATTAAAAAAGTTTTTTATAACATTTATGTATTTTCTTTTAAAATGTTGTAAGATTTTTCTGCTACAAGGCAATATTTGATTTTAAACCGTAATATAGTCCCTGATGATGAACGATGACGTAATAGGACAACGTTTGGACAATTTTTATACAAATATAATACGGAAATAAAGTCTCATTTGAAAATATGAAAAATTTGAATATATATATATATATATATATATATATAAAACTATGTTGTCTCTATCGTTTAACACAACTTGTTTAT
Organism: Ascarosepion bandense; assembly: GCA_037127315.1. Classification (NCBI taxonomy): domain Eukaryota; kingdom Metazoa; phylum Mollusca; class Cephalopoda; order Sepiida; family Sepiidae; genus Ascarosepion; species Ascarosepion bandense. The sequence continues at coordinate 1,374,477 of JBBBDQ010000189.1, forward strand.
ATATATATGTATATATATATATATATATAAACAAGGTGTGTTAAACGATCTGATGAAAGAGGTCTTGCTTGTTCTTAACCTTTTAAAGCCATTCATTTCGAAATAACAACATCACTTGAAAAGACACAAAAAGTGTCGAAACAAAATAGCTACTTTTGTAGTGATATTATAACATATCAATGTTATAATTTATTAATAAATATTATTATTATAATATATATATATATATATATATATATATATATATATATATGTGTCCTTCGCCGGTCTCTATTTCCCCATATATATATATATATATATATATATATATATATAGGTGTACGTGTGTTTAGTTAGTTTTGTAGTCGCTACAGTTTCTTACCCGCCCGTCTTTCCACCCATCATTTCTATCTCTCAATAGTTCTGAGCATCACGTCGTATTAGGTATGCCCCTCTAAAAACTCAATGCCATAAAGTGATCGACACAATAAAGCTATTTCTACGCTGCCTCAATTTCAATAAACTGAATGCAGCTGACATTCTATTGGAATCATGAAATGTATGACCAGAATAATATTATTCACTCCTAAGTACCGTTTGTGCTTGTCGGATGTTTCACATCGGCGATTGCCTGCCCACGACGCTTTCCCCAGACTTTCAGTTCAGAATAAAAAGCTGGTGTTTAGCTTAGTGCTTTTAAGTAGGCAGTTCAAAATAAAGAACAAATAGCTGACGAACAAACTTTCCGGCGAAATAACAACAGTTTTATGGGATTTTGTGATCATGAGTTACGAGATGTGAGAATACGTACATCTGTTTAACTCTATGAGCATAAATCTATACTTGCTTGTACATACTTTAATGAATATATATGTGTGTGTGCGTGCGTGTGTGTGTGCGTGCATGTGTGTGCGTGCGTTTGTGTTTATATATGCCTGTCTGTGTGTGAGTGTGTGTATATGTGTGTTTGTGCATAAGTATGCGTGTACGTGTGTGTATGTATAAGAGGACAGGCTAAACATTTTTCGCACAGACCAACTTTTCAAAATCTTATCAAAAAGAATTTGATTTAAGGGAGAAATATTGATTCGTTTTCTATGGCTTATCAACCCTTTGCAAGTTATTTAAAGAGAAAAAATATGTTTTAGATTTTTAACATTTTTTTGTCTTTTATTTATTTTTAGATAATGATTTAGTGCTAAAAGTCTTACTAATTAACCCATAGTTGGGAGAAGAAGAGGTGGAATCATAAGTTTCTCAAGGGTATTTTTACGCAAGTAAATATAACAAACCTAACTGGACTTGGAACTTGGCTCTCCAATTAACAATGTCAAGCTATCCATTAGATTACCTTCACATTCAGACTTAGGGTCTCTGGTATTCCTAAGCTTGAAGGCTAAAGGGATCATGGAAAGCAACGAATAACCTACCTAACAGGTTTGTGTAAATTGTTGACAGAAGGGCATGTATCGTTAAGAGCTACAAGAGACAAGGAGTTTTGGGGAATTATGATTGGCCACATTCTGAAGGGACACAGTACATAAACGATATATGAAACTAAGTCAACTTTGATGCTGAAATGACCAGTGAAAATTGAACTTATTTTTAAATACTATTCTGCAAATGATTGCTCTATAATAGAATTACCATAGATAATATATCTATGGTAATTCTCTAAGTGTAGATTATAAATGGCACAAATAAAATAAGCAAAGTATTAAGAAATAAAAAAAAAACCTTTTGTTAGAAAAAAAAACAGTACTTGACTTTTATGTAATATTGGTACTCTTATTTGGCAGTGAATGCTGGACAATCTCCTCACAGATGAAGAAGAGAGAAGAGAAATATGGTTCTATAGTAAGATACCCATCTAGGTAATAACCAGGAACGACTTTACTTAAGTTACTTGATCGTATGAGATCAGTGTTACAACATGATATGGCTTTATTATTATTATTATTATTATTATTATTATTAGGTCATTTTTCATCATATTTCGATTTCTGCTTTGGTCTCACTACCAACCAAGTCTGCGGGGAGACCTAAGGCAGGTCGTGGCGTGTAGTTATGGCCCCATTTCTTATTTTTTCTATCTTCCCTATCATTCCCAGCGTTACATAGATAACGTTTTCCTTAGTATGTGGGCTGTACTTAATAAGACAATTTTCTGTATATCTCTTAAGCTGGGTTTTCCAGGGATTCTTTCAATGTGTTGTTTTGTTCCATTTTTTATCATTCCAAGTGCACCCACTATCACTGGCACAACTCTTATTTTCAGTTTCCACATTTTTTCTATTTCAATTTCCAGGTCTTTATATTTTGACAGTTTTTCAAATTCCTTGGTTGCTATGTTACAATCAGCTGGACAAGCCATATCAATTAATAGACAAGCGTCTTATGAGGTTAATCACAGTTCTGCCCATTTTTTGGTATCTTCATAAGAGTGAAATTCTGCTTAGCCGGTCCATGTTTCTCCGACGATGTTGATGTATGGCCGGGATTACTCCACGATCTTTTACGCTTAGTATTATCGTAGTGCATCCACCTTTCATCGCCAGTTCAGTTACGATGCAAAAACCTTTCCTTTTCTGCCGATGAAGCAGCTATGTACACGTGACAAGATGCCGTTCGATGTCTCTTGGTATCAACTCACACGGCACCCAATATCCTTGCTTTTGATTCATTCCTAATGTTTTCAAATGTTTCAAAACTGCTGTGCCATAAACACTTAATGATTCTACAAGTTCAACTTGTGCCTGAAGAGTTTTCATAAAGGTATGCCGCCAGTAATTCCTCTTCAAACTCTTTGGTGTGCCAGTGCGTTCTTTACCTTCAACATCAAAATCATTATTTTTAAAGCGTATAAACAGCATGTTGTTTTTGACAGAGTATGGTCGCCGTATGTCTCAACAAGAATTCCGTGTGCTTCAATTCCAGATTTCTTTTGAATTAAATAGTGCAGTAAAATTCCCCGCATATACTCTTTCTGTGACATGAAATCTGACGTGCTTAATTCTATGAAAAACAAAGTTGTTTACACCTCAGCGAAATGTCATACACTGAATTTCAAGCTTGCTTATATAACTTATGAATGCGTTACCATCTGAAACTATACGCATACGATGTATTAGAAAACAGCGAGAACTTATTCAAGGTACTAATATTTATATATATATATATATATAGTAACTAATCTAAAAAACCAATGAACCTACCAAGGTTTCACATAACTGGATCTTCAGGGAAGACAGCCTTGGTAGGTTCGTTGGCTCTTTAGGTTAGTTACTTTCTTTGTTTGCTCTACTTGTGTATTTAGCGCTTTTTGTTTTAGGTTACTCGTCTTGGGTTTTTTCTTTGGGCTACGTACTTTGACTGATGTTCAAGTGTTTTGCGCTTTCTTCTTTTATCACCATTTTTTTCTTCCACGGACCGGATTTGTTCAACCTATACAGCGAGAATATTTTGAGGACCCTAGATGACACGCCAGGATTTGTTATTGGAGGCCACAACCTGAACAACATAAGGTATGCGGACGATACAGTGCTGATTGCGGACACGGAAAGGAAACTACAAGACCTCATACAGAAAGTAGCAGTGGAGAGTGACAAGAAAGGACTACAAATAAACTTTAAGAAAACTGAGTGCATGGTCATCAGCAAAAGATACAACCCAAAATGCCAAATACAGATAGGGGATAACAGAATCAAGCAAGTACAAAAATTTAAGTCTTCTAACAGAAGATGGAAAGTGTGACACGGAGATCCGAAGGCGAATTGGCATGGCAAAGGACGCGTTCCAGAAGATGAGCAAAATACTAACACACAGGAAAATCTCAATAGAAACGAAGAAAAGGGTGCTTGACTGCTACGTGATGTCAGTTCTTCAATACGGCAGTGAATGCTGGACAATATCATCGAAAATGAGGACAAAACAGGAGGCGGCCGAAATGTGGTTCTACAGAAGGATGCTGCGGATATCATGGACTGAGCATGCATGCAACGAGGAGGTGTTGGAAAGAATTGCAACAAAAAGGAAATTGATGCTGAGCATCAGGAAGAGACAACTAAAGTTACTGGGACATGCAATGAGGAAAGAGAGCCTGGAGAACCTGATACTGACTGGTCAGATAGAAGAAAGAGAGACAGAGGAAGGCAGCAGATAACATATTTGCAGGGTCTGATCAGGTGGATGACGGAACGGGAGTTGCCAGGAGCAACAGGCTCAAACATACTAAGAGCCACAAGGGATAGGGAGACGTGAAGAACCATGATCGCCTACGTCCTGAAGGGACAGGGCACATAGAAGAAGAAGAATAAGAATAAGAAGAAGAAGATGTACTTGGAGGGTTTTTCGAAACGAGTATAGCGATAAGTTTATATATATATATATATATATATATATATATATATATATATATATTATGTTAAAGGCACGACTCAGAGTTTCATGCATACGCAATCATTAAGTGCATATTATAAACTGACCGTTTTTCGATTTTAATTTTTGTAGATAATAGCGTGGCTTAATATCGACTTAAAATTAAATTTAAAAGTCTGTGGTGCCATTTTTTCATCCATTAAATGTTTAATTTAATTAGTTTTATATCGAAACTGGAAAATGGAAAAGGAGACTAAAATTGTGGAAGTTAAAAAAATGGAAATAAATATATTTTATTACTTATATTTGTTTATTTTGTGACGAAGACGTCGAAAAAAAATAATAGGAGGAAAAAATTATAAATACGAGTGCACACACACACACACACACAGATATATATATATATATATATATATATATATATATATATATATACATTGGGGAAAATAGATAGTGAAAATAGACTAAATAATAAATTGCTGAATAATCAAATATAGAATATAGAATAAATAAATAAAAGGAAATATAGGTGAAAATCGATAAGGAATAAATAGATGGATAAGTAAATAAATGAATGAATAAGTAAAAAGAAAATTCGGGTTTATTTGGTTTAGTCAGATCTAAGTATTTAAGCAGATATTTATTTCCATGATTGGTCATTCATTCACTTCTTTTGTTCAATAAATTAGGATTATTAAGGTGTTTTAAGATAAGTTTTTCTAAACTTTTTTTATTTACATCCATCCCTATATATATTTTTTTTACTGTATATATATATATATATATATATATATATATATATATACTGTAAAAAAAATATATATATTTTTACAGTAAATATATATATATTTTTACAGTAAATATATTTTTACAGTAAAAAAGTAGTAATTTTAGTCTGATTTTTACCCTGTTCACGGCCCAAGAACCACTCGAGATAGAAAAATACACAGTAAGCGGCACAGTTTATGTGGTTATGTGAAGAAGATAACAGTTTAATCCTAGACTTGATAAGGTTAATTTTAATGATCGGGAAAACACCTCGATGGAAATCGGTTTCACAAAGCAGCAGTTCGCACGAAAAAGATCTATGAGTGGAACTTACATCTCACAAATTGACAACTAAGAGAGTGAATATAGTTCATACAATGTGAGTAGCAGTAGTGGTTCTTTAAAGCTACAACTAGTAGAACTAAAAATATAGTTTGAATAATTTCCATTGGAATAGCGATAGAGCAGAAAGAGACATGCGAAGTTTCTTCTGCGGGGAAAGAGGTTGTAGGGTGGAAAGTAATTGGAAAGTAAAGAGTTGTCATCTCTCGTCTATATCTGGCAGCAGTACACCATTCCAGGCCCTATTTGACTCTTGTAATGATATAGAATAGCATGAGGAATCAGGTACCTAGTGAAGTGATACAGGGAACTGACCATTTTGCCAGCATCTTTAGCAATGGATAGTATGTAAGATAAATTACAGCTTGGCTCTGTGAATTTTGTGAAAACACAAACGGATTTAAGCAGACCGTTATGATATGCTTGGAAATGAGGGACCACACTGAATATGAGAAATCACATTGATTTTCTGTGAGCCTTCAGCTCAACGCTTGACCACGTTTGTCTACATGTGTTTATGATTACTGCGGATTAACATAATAAACAACCTGTCGGCAAATAGGTTCGCAAAAAAAATGCTTTGCTCGTGAACCTGCTAAAAATAATATTTATATTTGGTTTTAGTCATAAACAAAAAAAACAATTCCATGAAAATGAGAATCAAACAAAGTAATTTCCATTATTTAAAGATTTTCTTATGGGCCAACCGACACTTAATGCCTGCTGATCCGCTCTTTCTCTTATTGGATGAGTTAAAAGAATAAGCACAATATTTGGCCAGTTTCCAGAGGAAATTGAATCAACTCTCCAGGGTCTTGGCATCATAGCCACCAAAAGCCAGATAAGCGTTTCTTCGTCTTTGGCTTGTGAAGTAATATATCTTGATTTGGTTTAATCTTCCAGCTGAGCAGTTACATTTCCAACTTAAGTACTTTTGTCCACAGACAAAACGTTACTAGCCTCTCGCTACTTACATGGTAAATGTTGAGATGAGCAACATTCCTTAGTTCCACTTGTTCAGACTTTCACATCATGGACATGTCAGATCATTTACACAGAGTCAGCTCACCCACATCCATATTCCATTTGTGAGAAGGAAGTTCAACCCAGGTAGATTCTACTTAATAACCGTTACTTTGTGGACTAAAAAAGGATGATTCACTGATCACTACGATCATGACTGCTTCGAGTTTCGGGTCAAACGTTATCAACATATTCTCATAATATACACTTCTTATTTCCACACTTTATGCTCTTGCAGCAACTTCGTTCAATAAAACTCTACCTTGGTTTGCTCTTGAACATTGTACTGGATAAAAAATTTCTGTCTTTTGCAAGAAGCTACACCACATGAGAAAAAGTAGAAAGCTTGTAAAATGTGGATGGTCAAAAATACCACAGTTGACATAAGAGATACACATTTTCAAATGCTTAATAGTAAAAATTATAAAATGAAGTATTCTTAAAAAAACTGTTGACTGTTATCATGCTATTGAATATAAGAAAACATTTTGTAGAAATATTTAATTTCTTTTTCGATCGATAGAGAGGTTTTTATTTTTTGGGGTAATTGTTTTAGAAAGTATTTTTCAACTGGTATAAGGATTTAAAATAGTTGGCTTTTACCCTCTAAAGATTAACCTAGATCTTGTGTATTTTATAAGCATAATATGATCGAATATGTCTTTGTGAAGCAGAATTTCTTGCTTCTTGGGAATATAATTCTCACTTACCCAGCATCTACAAATATAGTTCAAACGTTCGTTTAGTTGTATACCCTTAAAGCACACCTACAAGTACAAACTGGTTTGTATACATTTTAAGTATAAATATTGAATATTATCCGGGGAAAGTTTCCAAAACGTTTAGCAACCCTCGATGAATGTCAAGATAAGAAATTTCTTCCGTGTGAAGGAATCTAATAAGTGAATACCGCTTCGTAAGTATTTTTATATCAAACGATATTTCGCCTGATTGCCGCTTAGGTGACATTTGGCGTTGTTATTCTCACAATGTTTTCCATAGCTACTGGCGTTTTTTTATGTTGTTTTCACGAGTTACCGGTGTCGTATGTTGTTTTCACGACGAATAACATTGTTCTCAATATAAAGAGGTAATTTCTCCTTTGTCTACCTTCCGCTTAATTTCCAGAAATTTTCTTTTCTTTTTTATCAGGTAGTAAAAATCTATTCCTCTTTATTCTTTTTTTCTCCTTTAATCATTTTTTATATCCTCAAACCCCGAAAAACCTTTCTTCTTGAATAACTAACCAGTTTACGATTGATCCCACTCTTATATATCACTGGTGTTGTATGCAAATCAGTTTCATTGCGAAACGGATGGCATGTGAAAAATACTTTCTAAAACAATTTTTTTTTAATCGTGTCACCCCAAGCAAGGCATTCCACTGCCACTATAGCGCAGGGGGTTACAAAGAGGGATTGGGTATAGGAAATGTCAAAAGGAGGGTGATAGACGACTTAGGATGTACATAGAGAGAGAGTTGGAGAGAGTGGGTGTGAGTTAGTGTATTAGGAGGTGTCTATTGACCTTACATTTAAACTCCTGAAGATTGTAGCCGTCGGGGAAGCAAGCATGCGGTAGGGAATTCCACAGCCGAGAACTGCGAGGAAAGAAGCTGTTACCCCAAAACCTCTCTATCGATGGAAAAAGAAATTAAATATTTCTGCAAAATGTTTTCTTATATTCAATAGCATGATTTTAAAAATAAATATTCGCCTAACCGATAACAGTCAACAGTTTTTTTAAGAATACTTCATTTTATAATTTTTACCATCTCGCCTATTTCGAAATAATTTACCTCGACATGCTAAATAACTTACAGAGGATTTATAACTAATATAGCCCCATATAACTAAGTCACCCGATCTTGTAAATAAACTAAACAAAATCGAACTTATAAATGAATTCACTTACGAAAAGAAAACAAATACTATCTTATCATTACTTGATATTCTGATACCAATTGAAATTTAAACAGCGACTCTATATTGGCAAATAAAAACTTTCAAATAATTTGGTAGGACGTGGATAAAAACTAAGTTAATTTTCAACTTAAACTCATATCTTTTTTTGGCCTGTATGTTTAAGTAAGGTTCGGGCATTTGATGTCAATCATAAATCTATATTAATAGTATTTTCCATCTGCAAGATAACTCACATTCCAAATATTTCTAATTAATATTAAGGCTATTTTAAGGTTAAATTGCTGAACACATTTTTCTAAACCCATTTACAAAGCAGATCGAACACCCTCTACTTTGCTGCACGAGTTAGATCTTCGAATCACAAATTGAACCCCCCAGCATTTCTTTCAAATATGGCTATTAATGTTAAAATGCTATTTTATACTACTGCCTGGGCAGATAACAAAAATATTGAAAACTAGTTTATCTTAATTCGTTTTCATCTGCCCTCATCTACAAAAACGTGACATGTCCTCTAGAGATCTAGCGATCGGTTACAGTTCTGGGTGCAGTGATCTCATAACTTTCCGAAGTGAATTTGATTTTCAAGTTTCAGCTGAAATTCGAACTCATTTCGACAGTTCTGTTTTCCGTACGCCTAAACTTTACGCCAACTTATGTCTTGAACTGTAAATAAAATTGTACGAAAAAAGGTAAATAAAATAATGTAAATAAAATTGTACGAAAAAAGGTAAATAAAATAAAAGCATTTTATTATTCCAAGTTGCGTTGTGGTCCAGTGGATATCGGCTCGGAACGAGAAATCGGGGAGCCGAGTTCGAATTCCAGTTTTATATTCCTTGTATTCACTTACGCACAAATACCCTTGTGAAAGGTACTAATCCGTCTCTTCCTTCCAGTTATGGGTTAAATAACTGGACAGATTGGGTTCTATAGCCTTGGCTGGCAACCAGTCCACCGCAGAAAGCAATGGCAAACCTATTGCGGGATAATCTTCTGCCCAGTCAGTCATGTCTCTTTCGAGACATGATCGCCCAAGCGTGTTTCACGTATGGCACTTAACCAACTGACTGTGTTATGCAAGAAGTCATTTTGTTTAATCCTTAAAGGTAAATTGATTATATTTTCACTGTTAGGACAGTTGCTTTCCGTTGCCTTTTCCACAGCTTGAATTTCAGAGTTTTCCTCTTTCTAGACTGGTTATCATCTAAGGCTAATGTGTAAGTTTTTCCCTTTTATTAAACTAGTAGATGGATGAGGATAAGAGATAGACTAATGCGTTTCGCAAGAGCAGTTTTACGAAAGTGAACTAAACAGACATGGTCGAAACCTGAATTCGACTCGCCTATTTTATTTTCTGCACTGATATTCGTTGCACTACCCGATAAAGATATATTAAACGATGTATGATAAAAGTGGTTGACTTTTGAATGTCTATTTATAATCCACGTCTGGAACTTGTTTTTAATAAGAAAATAAATAATTTTAGGGTAAAAATAATATTGGCACCAAATCACTTTAAAATCATTATTTTTTTAAATTTATTTACAAACATATCAAAGCATAAAGAATTCATGGATGATATGTTCTTAAAAAACACTGACGTCGCAAAATAAAACTAAAAAGAAAAAAAAAGAGGGAAGTAAAGAAGTAGTAACATTAAATTAAATAATTAATAAGATTGACGTTTAAATAAAACCGTAAATAATATATAGCAAATAAATAAAAACATTTAAATAAACAAAAAAAAGAATTAGCAAGGGAAATAAATCTAATAAGAAATAAATAATTATAGAAGCTAATCATAAAGAGACGTTTGACAATAGCATCTAACTATTAAGCGTCTCCACCAGAGAAAGGATTCAATCATCGAAAGGATAAAAGAAAACATCCCAAGGACACAGACGGTTCTGATAATAATTTCCATGCTGTTATAAATCTTAAAATGTCCATACTTTTAAAGAAAAGACATTTTAATCAAGGAATTGTGCTTGCAATTGCATATTATTAAAGACTGTTGGCACTGGAAGCAGTAACGGAAGTATTTAATTAACATTCGTTGAAACGCAGATGCTACAAGAAATGATTGAAAATGATTAAAAACAAGCAAGAAGCAACGATAATAGGTTTTCTAAAGATGCTTAAAAATCAAAATTAAATTCCGAAGTAGATTGGATATAACAGAAAATAGATTAAAAGAGAAGGACAATAGAAAAAACCGAATGACTACTCTATTGTAAAGAGGACACATTAGGTGACGTTAACCAGGGTGATAAGCAAAGCTACGAAGCAGATGACACAAAAATGTTTTCGATAAATAAAAGATAGATCATAAAAAGAATGATTATAATGATGATGATGAAGAATATTATGATAATGACGATGATGAAGATGATGATGATAGCAGGCAAACAGTTTTATAATTCGTAAAATGAGTTCTGCAAAGGTAAAGAACAACAGACAGCTGATTAATAAAAAATATGTTTGTAAGATTTTAGCAAAAGCCAAAATTTGACGAAAAATAGAGAGGTGACATTGAGAAGTAGAAAATGAAAAAATAAGTGTTAATTTAAATAAAGCTGAAAACACGAATAGCCAAAAAAATTACTCGAGATTGAAAATCGAACGAGAACGAGATTATAAAAAAGCAAACTTGTGGAATAATGGAAAACAAAGATAATAAGAAGAATACGTTCAATATAAGAAAAATGGCCGCACAACTTTAGAGATAAAAAGTTAAGTTCAGAATAAATGGGAAACAATATGAACGTTGAAGAGTATAATGAAAGAGACAACAAAGATACATGAGGCGCTAAAGAAGTCGAAAGACGAAAAAATAAATGGAAAAAACCAGTTAAAGAGAGATATATGAATTTAGAAAGTGAAATGAATAAACAGAGTAAATTTAACAAATATAAGCAGAGAGAAAGACGAAGCTTGAGACAGAATGCTGGGAAGGAAAGATTTGGAAGCAAAGGAATGAATCAAATTTTAATTAAAAGAACTTGCTTGAGAAAATATAAAACAATGGGAGTGTGTATAAGAGACAAGGGCAGAGTGTGAAAAAAAGAAAGAAAGAAAGAAAGAGAAAGAAATTCCTATCTAAAATAATGTAGTTTTCCATAAGAAAAAACAATGTAATATTAATAAAACATTTGGGGATTTCACCATGAAAAATGACCTTAATACCTTAAATAATGCAAATATATATTATCACATTTGATGTGTTCACTTTGTAAACAAGATCGTTGTCTCAAAAGTGAGTACAGCTCATAAAAGGTATTTCTAATATTCTGTGTTATTTTCGGTTTGTACAAATACCTCGATTTTTGGTTTAATTTCGTAAAGAGCCCGTTTCAACAAGCTTGTCTTGAAGGTCATTATCAGTGTCTAGTTTAGAAACAAGGGGAAATTGCAAATGTTAATACCTCTTACAGTAAGTTAAAGTCTAGTGTGTGCTCCTTACATGTGGCCTTGTGGCAGACGGGGTGATAATTAGAAAATATCGAAAACCCTTTGCGAGTAAAGCATAAAAAAGGAAGAAAGAAAGAAAGCAATATTGCGGGAGAAAAACGATTTGCTAAAAAATATTGTTTGTTTGAAACGATGAAAAGAAATAAAAAACGTAAGTTTGCATGGGCGAAAAATGAAACAACCAAAAAACAAAAACAAAACTTAAACAAAAACAAAACCAGCGGAATATGGTAACCAGGTGAAAGCTAACCAAGTCAAAAAGAGTGAAGTAAAATGAACTTAAAAATACCGAAATAACTTTTCGGTTAAACAGAAGCAGGTGTTTTTGAGAGAAACAAATATTCATATGTCGATAAAGAAGAAATTGAAACCGAAAAAATGGTTTATTTTCATCAGCAAAATAATCAGGAAATAAAAGAAAGGAGCATAAACCTATATGTGATGGTGTTTGAATAAGTGTACGCGCACAGACATCGTACATACACGGACACACACATATACATACACATATAAGATACCTTTTTCATACACACATTTACACTCTTAAATACGCACAACACACATACACATACACGCGCACACACGCACCCACACACACGCATATATATATATATAATTTTTGCATACCCACATCAAACTCCACAAACACACACACACAAACACACAAATATATATATGTGTATGTATGTATGTATATATAGATGATATATTTACTTGTGCTTATCTGCAAACACTCACTCGAATACACAGATTTGCATATTTCTTTCTGCTTATACATTCACCCCTTAACACATGACCCTAGAAGCACATTCATGCAGGCAGACACCTAAAATAATAGATACATAAATGCCTAAGGATGGCTGATTACATGTTTTTCTACCACAAACGTGTGCTAGGCTAACTAGAAACTTTGTTGCAGACGCCTGTTCAGGCACATGTTTTGCTTGTTCAACATTCACCCTCCCCATATATATATATATATATATATATATATATATATATATATATAGAGAGAGAGAGAGAGAGAGAGAGGACAGAGAAAGAGAAAGAGAGAGAGAGAGAGAGAACGTATCATCTGGCATAAACCAGACAGTACTCTCAAACCCTTGGTTCCAATGACTTGTGATTTCGTTATACCATAAACATCGAGGTCCTTCGAACACCCAGTTTCACTCTCAAGATTTTGGCTAACTTGTTTATATTGTTAAGGTACGTCAACCCAGACTGATAACACAAATAAATTACTTTCATGATATAGCGACCATGATGTGAATCAAACCCGAGAATCTATGTTTTGAAAGCTAATGTTCTAGACCAGGGGTCGGCAACCTTTTTGAGAGAGCGGACCAGACAGCTATGCAAAGTCTCGAAGGATGGCTATGATATCAAATGTACTGAAATAAATTGTCTCGACCTCAGACCGCTCCGTCCAGAAGTCCGCCAACATCTGAAATAACAATGAAGTTAATGTTATATTAAAGGTTCTTTATTTTATTACAAAACTAACAGGATAACAACTAACACAATCAACAAAAACAAAAATGCAAATTACTTATAACAACAAAATACGGTTAGAAATGGCGAATTATTTAATAAGACATTTGTTTCTCTTTATTGTTCGACAATTACTCCACATCAGTTTATGTATTTGTTGATGACAGGCACCAAACTTTATCCAAGTGATCATCAACCAAAATTGTTCTTAAACGATTTTTAATATTTTTATATTTCGTAAAAAGATTGTTCTCTAGCAATTATTCTTCCAAATAATGATACCACCATTTTCGCATTATTCAAGAGACTTTTTATATTTTCCGCTTGCCGAAATATATTTCTTTAGAAATTCGGCAGTGGACTTGAAATTAAATTTTGATTTAAAAAACGTAGCATTGCAAGTCGATGAACTCTAACAGATAATTTCTTTACCACTTTCTTAGTAAATTAACTAGATAATTAGCGTCCAGATGGAGGGCCTGATAAACTTCTTCGCAAGCCGGATGTGGCATGTGGGACTGTACTAGATAGTCGATCATATGCACACTTTTGTGCGACACACACACACACACACACACACACACACACACACGCGCGCACACACACACACACACACACATATATATATAAGTGAATGTGTCAGTTTTGCTTTGGCTTCTTACCTTTTTCCATATGCGTATTGAATATTTCTCTTGTTTTAATCATGCGTATATTTTTACTCTCGAAAGCCTAAGTCAAAAAATCAAGACATTTAAGGTAGAAAAATAATTTTAAATTTTCTAAATGTTATGGCTAAAATAATATTTACATGTTCGAAATATGCATACATCGGTTCTCCTCTGAAAAAACGACCTTATTGCAATCTGGATCTCGATTATGTCATCATTTTTCTTCAAATTACAGATGCTATATATTTAAGTTCCTGCTGTTCTCAATCAATCTCGTTTCAGTTATTTGGAACAATTCTCTGTTAGGGATTCTGTAGCGCCAGTCAACAAGAAGTTTGATCTTCGCTAAGGCTTACATACACAGTTTTCAACATATATTTAATAAGCTAATAATCAGAGACCTATTCATTTTTCAATTCATTTTTCAATTCATTTTTATAATCTACTGCATTTTATTTATTACTGATGAGCACTTTTAAGAAAGACATCTATTGTCGGCAGATTCAATGCAAACTTTTGTACATGCGAACAGGCATATATTTCGGTTTAGATTTTGTTTTACGGCATATCAACATCAATGGGTTATTTAATGCCAACAAAATTTTTAAAATAGGTTCGAATGTATAGAATATATATTATTTGTAAGAAATCAGTTTTCATTGACTTAAAGAGGTTTTTTTGTAGAGTGTTAAATATATTGCTCGTAACATTTTTAAATGTATTTTTGGTATTGCAATAAAAAATAGATTTTTATTTTCTTATTTTTTTGACACAAGTTTGTGTGCAAGCCATTTTCTTATAGCTGGAACCCCAACAAGTGCTACCACCTAGGGCCAGGGTGAACCTGGGAAAAACAATTCAGAGATAGGTAAATGATATTCAAAACCTCCCAGCATTGCTGTCAGATCTAGTTAATCATCATACAGATGACTAGGTACATATTTAACATATTTTTTTATAAAAGGTCTGGTGAGTGTACATACACATATTCTGGATAGCATACGAACTCTTATATAAATAGTATTTTATCAATATTTAACCCGAAAATTTTCATATCAGTCACTAGCTACTGTAACTAAGTACGGAAAAGAAGAGGAAAACAATCGGACAAAGAGAAATGAAATAAAACAAATAAAATGGCGATGATATTACACAGATAAATGTGAACAAAAAGGCTTTATAAAAGAAAATAAAAATAATAAAATCCTCTAATCAAAATCCGAGCAGTATTTACTCGAACGCTATCAGAGAAGACAATTTATTTGTCAGTCATTTTATCTTCCTAATTCTCTTTCTTGCATCTTCTGTTATCCACAATCACTGTCTTCATCATTTCGTTTTCAATTAAGGTTTCACGGTTTGCGGTTTGTTTTTCAGGTAGCCTTTGCTTTAAAAATACAAAACTTCTTTTGGCAAACTCGAAACGGTCACAAAGAGACACACCCACCAAGCTGAAATCATTGTTTATACTGGGAAATAATACTTGACCTTTATGGCCTTTTTATGCTTGTTTCCTGCCAGTGTGACTAGAAAATTCAAGGTCGACATTTACGTTTTATTAGTAATATTTTTCGATTTTACATTTCTTTCTTTCTTTCTTTCTTTCTTTCTTTCTTTCTTTCTTTCTTTCTTCTCTATAATTTTCTTTTAAGAACATTCATTCCTTTTTCTTGTTTTCTGTTTTTTTTTTTAATTCTGTCTTTCAAGTTTTATTCTTTTGCCTAAATGTTTCTTTTTTCTTTTAATTCTTTTTATTACTTTTACGCTCATTCTTTTGCACTGATTTCTGCTTCTTTATTTTATGCTCATCTTTCTTCTTTTAAATCTTCTCTTCTTTTTGTTTATTTTCTCCATTCACCTGTTCTTTCTTTCTTTCTTTCTTTCTTTCTTTCTTTCTTTCTTTCTTTCTTTCTTTTACAACTATTCCGTCTCTTTCTTTATTTCGTTCCTTTCATATTTTTTCTCTTTCTATTTTTCTTTGGTTTTTTCATTAATTTCTATCGACACTTGCTTTACTTGCGTCCCTTCTTCCATTTGTGTTTTCCTAAATCTTTATCTCCAACACATTTACTTTGCTTTTCTCGTCTCTTCTTTTAAATCCCCTCCATTTTTAAACATTATTGTTTCTCTTCTTCTCTACAATTTGCACATTTTCTCCCCATCCTTTTTCTCTCTATTCTTCACTCTCCTCATTTTCTCTCAGTCAAAATTACATTGTTCGATTCGCCATACCTCTCTTAGTTTTCTTGTTTACCCAAGGTGCATTTTCTCCCTTATCTTTTCTGTCTCTTCTTTTTAACAATCTTAATCCTTTCTTTTGTGTTTTATTTCGTCTGATTCTTGTTTTTCTTTCTTTCATTATGTTTTTCATTTTTTTTTATTTATTTACTTCATAGTCTTGTCCTTTGGCTCTGTCTATATATTGGTTCGTGCGGGCTGAGTCTGGGATGCGATTGAGAAGCAATAAGAAGTGACAGAATGAATTCCAAGATGAATTCGTCGGCCTCGTAAATTTGTAGTTGAATTTGTCGACTTTATGGCTGATCGCTGCCAACTAAGTCGGCTTTACAGCCTCATCTCGATGATCTGATCACGCTACTTAGAACATTATTCCTTGATAGCAGCAACCCATGTTAAAATAAGCACGACAGCATTTTGAATAAAGCAACAAGAAAACCTAAGTTCGTAATATCTTTTTCTCTGTATTTTTTTCGTTTATTGGAATCACGTGACGACAGAATGTTTCGTCGATGTTTGCATATAGTTAAAGTACATTAAAAGAAACTTCTATCTCAAGATCAACATACAAAAACACTGACCAATTCAAATTCTGTTTTTGTAAAATTCTTCGGTGCGTAGATGATAATATTTATAATAGAGTTTTGATTAGTATTTTTTCATCTTATTTGTCTTTCTTGTTATCGCGAATTCAATATCGTGAATTTCTGATTGTTATTAAGCTGAGTTCGAATTCCAGTTGATTTCCTTGCATTCACTTATGCGCAAATACCCTTGGAAAAGGTATTAATCTGTCTCTTCCCTCTAGTTATGGGTTAAATGACAGACTGAGTTTTATAGCCTTGACTGGCAACCAGTCTACCACAGAAAGCAATGGCAGCCTACTGCGAGGTAATCTTCTGCTCAGTAAGTCATGTCTCTTTCGAGATATGATTGCCCAAAGCGTGTATCACGAATGGCACTTAACTGACTGAATGATTAAGCTGAATTAATTCGCTATAAAAACTCAAACTCAAACCTCTTTATTTTCGTTCCAACCATCGTGTAAAGGAAGTTCTGTAAGTTGTTATAAAAAGGAACTGAAATAGGAAGGAATAAATACCAATTAAAATCATTAAAAATAAGAGATATTTGACCTTTAAATAGTATCTTGCAAGCGCCATCATACAAGCTAGTAAGACATTCTTACACTAGCACTAACCATACTAAAAATTCGTTCTCTGACGCAAGTTTTATTGGGAAATATTTCGTCAATGTGATGGGATAAAATTATATACCCCAATTCGGCGGAAAATCTACCAAAGAAATACAAATCTAAGATTTTTACACTTGCTGTTTCATACACGAACCACTGTTTTATTAACACGTTTCATGTCTCGTAGCCGAGTGCGACCGTAGACTCACCAAATGTAATACAGGCGTAGCTGGGTTAGATTTCATAGTTTTAAATCTAGACTGCAAATGCGATTTAACACATAGCTGAAGGATTCCTGACTCTTCCCATGTCATGCAGCTTTTCTCTCTTGGTAACTCTGATCATGCTGTGGTTTCTGTTAATATCTCTTTCTACTCCCACCTCTATCAGGATCCTTCTACCAGCAGAATATATTATTATTACTAAAGAGCAGACTGGTAATCCCTCCGAGATTTCCTTTATGGTGTTTCTTAGAACAAAATTTTCAGTCTCCCTGCTGAATATTGTATCTCTGGGGTTTCCACCAAGGTGAAAAGCCGGCATCGATGCGTTCATTCCAGCTAGGAAATTCCGACGTAAACCTCATTTGTCTCCTTAATATTCTCTTGCTTACTCGGCCGCCATTGACCATAGGAATCACTTCCTTCGTCTTTAACGGAGCAACGCGTCTGGCAGCAATGGGCACCTTTTTGTATCTGTTGTTAACGAATGCAAGTGTTTCCTAAACGATGCTAAGATGTTGTTTGCCGATAGAACAAAGCAACTTTTACCATCTCGCAAGGTTGACTCCAAAGACTACTGGCGACTCTGCAAAAGTGTGCTAAACTGTAGCAAACTCTGTATCCTTTCTCCATTCAATCAATTTGCGGACCAGGTTGAGTGCCTTACTTGTACATTCTTTTTCCAACTTCACACAACTGGTCTGGAGTACTTACCCCCGAGTTACCATCTAGAACCGAGGGTCAACTGAGTGATATATACATAACCACGTCTTTGATTTCAAATATAATTTTAAACCTTTATTCCGATAGGGCTAGCGGAGGTCATGGTATTCATTGTTCTAAAGAAAAGCTCTCCTGAACTATCTCCTGTCCTCTCCAAACCATACAACTATTGCCCGGATACTTCCTGTTTTCCTGCTTGGTAGAAGTCCTCTTTTGTAGTTCCTGTTTTTAAAAGGTATGGGCAGTTCTCTGATCCCTGTAATTATCGCATCATCTGCTTTTACTGTTCTTCAGTAAAGTGTTCGAGGCATTATCAGAGCTGAAATGGCTCATTATTTCACATTCCACAACCTACTCTCTGACAAGCAGTTCCTATCTAATCGTGAAAGGAAGTTCTTGAACGGATATGCTTCCAGATCCTTTCCTACAAACGCGAGCCTCCCTCAAGGCTCTATCCTAGGTTCTGCGCTTTTTCTCATCTTCTTCAATGATCTTCCTGATGTAATCGGTTCACAAGTAGGCATCTATGCAAATAACATTACTATTTACACCCGTTTCGACAAGAAATATGCCAAGGTTGACAAACTAAACTCCGCTGAAAAGACTTCCAATCTGTGATGGATTGAGGCAAGAAGTAGCTTGTAAATTTTAATGCTTCCAAGACAAAGCTGCACTTTTTTAACCAACTTTTCCTATCTGTCATCTTTATGGACGACACTACTCTTCCAGAAAGCAACAGAATGCACCTTTTTTTAACCTCGCTCTCTCAATCGACCTCAAGTAGAATAACTACATTGAGTCAATATCTATATCTACTGATAAAAATGTTGAGCCCATGTGTCGGGTCAGGAGCTCTTTTCTTGTCAGAATCCATCTTACATCTTTATGAATCTACCATTCGTCCGTGTATTGAATACTGTTGCCATATTTGGTTGGATGATCCTGCTATTCATCTTGGGTTTCTCGACAAAATCCAAAGAAGGATCTGAAATATAGTCGATCCTAATATGAGAGCTCGATTTCAGTCAATTTCTCACCGACGCAATGTCTTTTCTACAAATATTATTTTGGTTTCTGTCCCGAAAAACTTCTTTCTCTGGTGTCCCGATCATATAAATTTACTCGGGTTACGTGATTGGCAACTAGGTCCCACCCTTTTACCGTCAAGATAGTCAGGTATAACCGCCACGTTTACTCTATCAACTTCTTCTTTCGCACCTCTCCCCTATGGAACTCCTTTCCATCTACTTACTTCCCTGATAGGTATGATCTCTAAATGTTTTAGTGCAGCGTAAATTGCCATCTTCTATTTTCTTGATTTTCAACGTTCTCTTTCCTTTTTCCGACATACCCGTTAACTTGTTTCCTGTTTCTTTTTCTTTCCTTTTCTCTGGCCGTAGCCCCATGCGTACCAGCATCCGAACGGTTTTGCTTAGGTGAAAAGATTATATAAAATAAAAGAGTAAGTGATGGGTTCATATCTTAGCCAGAAGTATTTGTATGTAAGTAAATGTAAGGGAGTTGAATGGAATTTGAAATCAGATCGGCACTTTCACTTACCAATCGATACTGGTTGCCTTACCCGAACGACCACAAAATCATTGATAATACAGTGTTGTCGGCAACAAGAGAATGTGTCAGTCATATGGAAAGCTAAACTCAACCAAAAAGCGGTGAATGAATTTCGTGAAGGGCAAAGCGCAATGCATTTAAGTGTGATAATTCCTACTTACATAGTAACCGATATTAACTTCCTGATTACCCGCAGCAACCAAACAATGAGAAAGTTCGATGTTATTTTGCTGAGAGCGACGGCTGAATCCGACAAGAGGAGACTCCTGGAGCTTTTTGACATTTCGAATCGATTGGTAAATTTTGTCTTTAACCGCATTCCTTTTCTGTCAGGAGGAATAAGAAAACTAGAAAAAGTGAGTTTCCGTCATTGCTGACATTTTCGCCTTGTGTTATATATGTTTGAAAACAAACGATTATATCGAAGTGACATGCGCACACGTGTGCGCGCGAACGAACACACATACAAACATATCTGTGTGCGTGTGAATATCAGTTCTATAAATAAAGTTTTAGCAGATTACACATATATATTATAGTGTTAAGTATTGATGATGCTTAGTGCCAAGATTGCCGATTTTTAGTGGTTTATTAGGTAAAAAGGCATTTTTGGCAAGCAGATTTTGTCACAAAGTTCTCGATATTGCGATAAGATAGAGCGTTAATAGAATTAGTACTGGAAATTTTGTCACTTAACTTCGATGTTTCCTGAAGGCATTTTTCTTCACTCATCAGAAATTTTTCATTTGCTCAGTTTAGAGACATACTTCCCAACGTTAATTTTATCATTATCTTTTTTATTTTAATTTAATTTTGATTTTATTTCATCTTCTTTTATTTTAATCTATCACCTGAAGAAGAACTGTATTATTCTGAAACATGAACATTTTTGTGTACTGATATTATGTTTTTATAAACCATTGTAACAACTAAATTGCAATATTAAGCTCTACTCTGTATTGAGCATTCTTTATAAAAGTAAGTGCTTGAACAGTGGGTTTTAATCTACGTATTCTTCCACTTCTTTATAATATATATCTATATCTATATACATAAGGGATATCTATCTATCTATCTATCTATCTATAAATGTAAACTTATGACTATACTAGTTTTGAAAAATCCCCCGATTATATACCCGGAAGGAAAACATGGATGTAAAAAAAGAAAGAGCTAAGCACGTGAACATCAGTCAAAGTACGTAGCCCAAAGAAAAAAACCCGAAACGAGTAATCTATGACAAAAAATCGCTCAATACGTAAGCAGAGAAGACAAATATATATATATATATATATATATATATATATATATATATATATATATAAGCACAATGAATATGTACATACATGAATATGATAGGAAAAGGAACAAATAGTAAATATTTTTGATCCAATTCATATATACAAGGTGCGACATATCAATTAGAATCTAAATTTGGTTATAATAAAAATAACACTGATATCTGATTTTAACAGATACATTTACTAAAATGACACATAGATATTCTGAAACACTAATGAATATATCTATTCAATAATATTACCATTGCCCACAACAAAGTCCTCCAGGCGACTTCCGAATCTCTTGCATCTCTTCTATCGGGTCTTCTTGTTTCTGTTGGTGAATTCTGTCATAATCTTCAGTTCATCTTTGATGTTACAAGGAGTGTTTTTGTTCTCTCACTCAAGTACGCTTCACACATAATAACCAAGTATGGGGGTGGTTAGCTGTCAAGATATAAGAAGTGATGTGGTGGGAGAAATTGTCTGACAACCATGATTGGGTAATTTTGCTTGTATGGCGTGGATCATAGTCTCGTTACCAGATTTAAGGTCTTCTAGCAGCCAACTTCGTGACCCAAGGCATCTTTACCCCCTCAAGGCACTTGATATAGATTTTCTGTGTTGAGTCTGAAGCCCTGTCATAAGATAAATAGACGTGTAACGTTGTCATCACTAGTGATCACACCAAACAACATGATCTTGATTGGATATTTGATTTTCATCACACTTGTTAAATCTTTTCGAGACACAGCAAGTCAGTGTTTTTTTTTCTTCTGTGGATTCACCATATTATTTTGGCAGAAACTTTTCTCCTCTGAGTAAGACCAAAGCATGATCAGTTGGGAGAGATGTTTCTGTTTGTTCAAAAGCTTCGTAGCGCGGTCTTTCCTGTTGACTCCATGGTCTGATAAAATTGTTCCTGTCTCATATTGCATGAGAAATAAGGAATGTCTTCATGAAGTAACTGCCTGATAAAGAACTCAGACACACCTGGCCATGGACCCGATTGCCTATGATGGATTGTTGATAATAATGACCCGCATCTCATCAACAAATTCGGGAGTTATCTCCTTATTAGAACGAGCAGTGATCTTTTCGAGAATCCATACCTTCGTAACGAGCACTAGACTCATCCAACACTTTTTAAATTTTCTGCACTGTGCCTAGAATGAGACCCAAACAGTCTGAAATGTTCGTGCTGAATCTTCCGGCATAAATAAGCTAAAATAAAATATAGATTAAGTACGGAGCATAAGCCGAGATAATGATAAGAAAAGAACAAAACTATGTATTAGTCATTCACATACAAGCCTGTTTCGCTGTATCACAGCTTATCAGTGTGGTTAGATACATTCAGTTGCTATATATATGAGATTATAACTATACTCGTGTCGAAAAACCTTCCACGAATCTACGAAGAAGGGAAAAAACGGTTTTAAAAAAGAATGCGCTAAGTCCATGAACATCAGTCAAAAGGGTTCGGACCAAGTCAGCACGGAGCCCAAAGAAAAAAGCCCGATATCAATAATCAGCTAACAAAAAAACGCTCAATACAAGGTAGAGCGGAGTAAGTAAAAGATAGCTAACGAGCCAGACAGACCTACCTAGGTTTTACCTAAACGGATACGTCTGTCTGGCTCGCTAGGTATTTTTTTAATTATATATATATATATATATATATATATATACTTGATGGTGATGTCGTTGAAAGACAACAAAAAATCACAGTATTTGTTGATTTTTTTATCGGATTTAAGCTTTCGGCTCACATAAGCTATTATCAAAGAATAAGTCCATCCCTACCGTGGCGGATGGCCGAAGACAGTGACAATGTAGAGGTCATGTTTGTTCTTGTATAGACAAGTTTTGTCTATTAATTTTGTGTAGGATCCGTTCATACCGTCTGATATACTTGATGGTGATATATATATATTTAGTTCGTGTCTGTGCTCTACTTTCGTACTTTCGTATCGAGCTCTTTATTGTTAAGGTTTTTCGTCTTAGGTTTTTTTTTCTCTTTCGAACACAGCTTTTGCTTTGTTTGTTTCTTTTTTTGATTCCCCTTTACCCATTTGGTGTTACCTTTTGGGTTTGACGACTTAATTTAACGTTTTGTTAACTGTAGGACTTTCTGATTTTAGTCATTAGTGATACTGTTTTCTTGGTAAGTTTTACTATAATAATAATAATTATATATATATATATATATATATATATATATATTGAATCCATAGCAAAGTCTACTGCTAAGAAGGTTGGGTCACTATGTCGATCCAGGATGTTTTTTCCACCTGAATCCATCCTGCATATATACAAGTCAACCATCCGTCCGTGCATGGAGTACTGCTGCCATTTATGGTCAGGTGCCCCTGCCGTTCTCCTCAGTGTTCTTGACAAGCTCCAAAGGAGAGTCTGTAATGTGATAGGTACTGATCTGGCGACTCGACTGCAGCCACTTCCCCATCGTCGAAATGTGGCCTCCCTTTGTCTGTTCTATAAATACTTTCATGGCTTCTGCTCGGACGAACTTAAGTCACTGATGCCTCCTCAACAGATATTTACCCGTGCAACCAGACTGGCAACTGGGTCCCACCCATTCACAGTCAAGTTAGCCAAATGCAGACGACAATTCTACTCCTGCAGCTTCCTCTCTCGCACTTCCCGCCAGTGGAAATCACTCCCGTATTCTTGCTATCCTGACGGCTACAACCTCCAGAAATTTAAATGCAAAGTCAATACTCATCTACTAACCACTGGACTCTTTTTACATTTATGTAACCCCCTGCACATCAGTGGCGTTTCCGCTTTGCTCGGGGTGAAATGATTAAAAATATATATATAAAACCAACAATTAGCAAAAATTGATAAATTAACACAATTCGTCGTTTTTATTTAAGCTTAATTGGTACTGAAATAAATAAAGAAAATAAAATTCTGCTGAGTTTTATTTTTGTGTTGGTTTTGTCAGTTAGCATTTGTGTATACAATACACGAGTGTTTTTGTATTCTAATTCTAGTTGCTTTTATGCAGTGTTTGCATTTCTCATTTAACCAGATTTTCTGAAAAATTTAAAGGTTTATTCCGAGACTTTAATTTTTTATAGTTCTTCACAAAAACTAAGAGATGTGTTTTGCTATTTGTTGAAACTGAATATGCGTATATTTTCGAGCAATTTCACCTTCGTCAAATTTAGGAACAAGAGTGATTTTATTACTTTGAAACAAGAAATCCTTTAGGTATCCATTTGGTGCTTAGAATGTTATAAATCGAAATAAAATTATAACATGTTAATGATATTATTTATGAAACTCGTAAGTAATTGATAACTTAAGTAAATAATTTAGTTTGAGCGTTTAGAGCCTATTCTAGGATGTGTAAAACAAATCAAGTTCTTACACAGACCGCTTACTGTCATATCACATTGAATACAGCGGTTCTCGCTCGATCACCGAAGTTAAATAACGTTGAGCCTGGTCAGTACTTTGATGGGTGACTGCTTGGGAATACCAGTTGCTGTAAGCTTTTAGTGACAGATGAGCGTTGTGGTGTAGTGGATATCGGCTCGGAAAGAGAAATCGGTGAGTCGAGTTCGAATTCCAGTTGAATGCCCTGCATTCACATAAGCACTGCTACCCTTGGAAAACCGCCCCTTCCCTCCAGTTACGGGTTAAATAACAGGGTAGGATTTGGAGACCCTGCCATTAAGAAAACAAATCGCAAATTTTGATACTCGAAAAGAAAAAAGTATTACTAGACACAAAACGTATATAGAAACAACAATGAATTGTTGAAAGTAAAAGGTATTACCAGCAGTAAATAAATAATTAAAATTTAGTTGGCAATAAATGACCCTCTGAGGTTGATATGTCATACAAACAAAACAACCGACCAAAATATCCTTCGCAGACCGCGTTAGTGTGCCCAGTAAATTATTTTGGAATTACTATTTTCTTACTTTGATTTTTTCTTTTGGTATGTAGGATGTTTGTTGTGGTGCAGTGGATATCTGCTCGAAAAGTGAAATCGGAAAGCCGAGTTTAAATTCTATTTAAATTTGTTGCATTCACTTACGCACAAATACTCTTGGGGAAAGGTAATAATCCGTCTCTTCCTTGCAGTTATTGATAAAATAACAGAACGGATCGGGTTCTTTAGCATTGGTTGGCAACCAGTCTACCGCAGAACGTAATGGCAACCTACTGCAGGAAAATCTTCTGCCCAGTCAGTCATGTCTCTTTCGAGTCAAGATTGCCGGAACGTGTATCAAGTATGGTACTCGACTGACTGATGTAGAAGATCGACAAGTGACGACAGTCTGTTTCATGCTTACACGCAATATTCAGTCTATGTGTTTTTTGTTTTGGCTCAACTATTTATATATGCTGTTTATTTGCGCATTGCTGGTGTAGGAAGCAAATGACAATTTTGCAAACAACACTATAAAATAGATACAAATACCCGCATTCTGATCCGCAATTTTTTCTCTTCGATAACCGCTGGAAGAATTTATACCATCACTGTTCCCGAGCGCATAATAATCATTAAGATAATATAATATACCTTGATACTTACAATGCACAATTAAAAAGCAGGTATAAATAGTCGATTTAAAACACAACACACATAGTCTAAACATCGTTAAGTGTCTACTTTTATATTTACAAATGTTGTAGTTTTTTTAATCGTATCCCCACGAGCAAGGCGGTAACGCCACTGATGTGCATGAAGCTACATAAGAGTAAAAAGATTAAATAGAGGAGAGTGAAGAGAAGGACGAAACAGTTAGAAAGGAGCAAGAGAAGGAAGGGAATACAGGTGTGATGACAGTTGCAGACATGGAGAGAAAGGAAAGGATATACAGGATGGTGAAGAAAGAACTAGGGTCAAGTGGTTAAGAGATGAGTATTGTCCTTGCATTTAAATTTCCGTCAGGAAAGCAAGAACAAGGAAGCGAGTTCCACAGACGGGAAGTACAAGAAAAGAAACTGCAGAAGTAGAATTCTCGTCTACATTTTGTTGATCTAACTGCGAATAGGTGAGGCCCAGTTGCACGCGTAAACACCTGTTGCAGAGGTACCCTTAACTGAAAAAGTGGATAAAATTTCTCTCGGTCATGCCTTTTTGTCGGCGAGTCGCAGCCCGTAAAGAAACCAGAGAGAGAGAGAGAGAGAGAGAGAGAGAGAGAGAGAGAGAGAGAGAGAGAGAGAGAGAGAGAGTGTAACCCTATAGGGGACAAATCGAAAATGGATGAATTCAAAGATTAATGGTCTTAGGAATTCTTTCCTTGGAAGAGGTCACTAGCAGAATGACCTTTAAACAACCGAGTAATTTAGTATAATTTAGCAACAAAGAAAATGTAGATCCACCTCAAGATCAGCAGCGAGATTATGTTTGTCTGCCACGCCGGATTTCTTACTGATGCGGGAGTAAATTGTGATGTCATCCGCCTACTTGGCTCTTGATCTCGTCTGGGAGGTCATTTATGAAAATAAGGAAGAGCGTCTGAGGGACACCAGCGTTTGTACAGTAGGGTGTGGACGCATGCCCATTCAGGATGAAATTCATTATGTGGTTATTTAGAAAAGATTGAATCAGATCATGCAATCGTCTGGTAATACCGTAACTCCGGAGCTTGCATAGCTCGTAATGAGTGCAAGAGAATTCTGAATGACGCCAAGCGGTTGTTTGCTGAGAGAATGAGACAGCGCATAGCTGACCGCAAGTTCGGCTCCAAAGAATATTGGCAGTTATGCAAACAGGTGCTGAACAATAGAAAATCCTCTATCCCTCCTTTAATCAATGAATTTGAGGTCCTCACATCATCAGCGGACAAGGCTGAGTGCTTTGCTCGCAGATTCTTATCCAACTTCACATTTGACTCATCTGGAGTACCCTCACCCGACTTCCCTATTAGAACTAAGGCTAAACTATACGATATATACATTACCCCGACAGTAGTATCCCGTGTAATATCAAAACTTGACCCCCCCCCCCCCATAAGGCTAGCGGTGGTGATGGAATCACGGTGATTGTCCTTAAGAAATGTGCCCCTAAACTCTCCTCTGTTATTTCTAAACTCTATAACTACTTCTCTGCTTCCTGTTTTCCTGGAAGTCTTCTTCTGTCGTTCTTGTATTTAAGACCTCTGGTGAACCCACGGACCCATCCAACTATCGTCCTATCAGCCTTCTACCAATTTTCGGAAAGGTGTTTGAGGCCATCATTAATGCTGAAATAGTTCAGAATGTTATCTGATATTTAACTTTAAACTATAGTTTATCATATTTTTTATTTCTCTCTCTCTCTCTCTCTCTCTCTATATATATATATATATATAAGTGTGTGTGTGTGTGTATGTGTATGTGTGTGTATGTTTGTGCGTGTGTGTGTATGTCTGCAAATATTCTCAAAATAATATGCAGAAAAGAAAATTTAAATAAGAAAAGAAACAAGAAGGGAACTGTGGTTAGTCTTAGACGACGCGTTTCTTCATTTGAAGAACTTTTTCATAGCAATTGAAATAATTTTATTTTGTACAATGTTACTAGAAATAAAAGCAAGATGTTGTTTGCTACGCGAAATTTCTTCAAATTACAAGACAAAGTTCAGATAAATAGTCACGGGCATAGGTTGTCTTGTTGGCGAAGAGGGTGGGAAATCTTTCTCATGGTATCATATCATACTTACAAGACTTGATAACACTTGCTTTTCATTTTTAAATTTTAGAGAATGTTGAGTGACTTAATTTGATATAACATTTCAGTTAACCTGGTGAATGTGTATAAGCGTCTTGCAATTTGAAAAAAAAACTAACTCGAATAACTAACAACATTTTGCTTTTGTTTATAGTTACATAATTTAATTTGTTGTTGTGACGTGATAAAATGTGTAAAGGTTTAAGGGTGTGAATACTTATAAAAAGCACTATATATATATATATATATATATTTAGCAGCTCCTCAATATATATATATATGAATGAGGAGCTGCTAAAAAAGTTCTTCGAGTATTCACAAATACTATCATAGAACTTCTGATATTTGCATATTCGGTCAGATATTTACAAATCTAGATCATTTTGTAGAGTTTTTCAGATTATATATATTCTGAAAAATTCTGCCATATACATATGAAAAACTCGACAATATATATATATATATATATATATATATATATATATTCTATACAGATATTGTTAAATATAAGAGTCAATGAATGTCTATTATGTTTAATCATGAGCCATTCTAAGCATCGTATTTTGGCTTTAATTTCAGGTGAAAATAAAGACAAAAATTCTCCAACATATTTTTTTTATTTTATTGGTTCTAATCTTTTGGCTCACATGAGCCATCTTTATATAGATTAGAGGGACGTTAACATAAAAACATCCGCCATCAAATTATTTTATCTTGTGTTGCAACGATAACAGTTACCAAATAGCAAACGCAGTTTGTAGATTTGTAATGAGCTTCTAAGACGTCACACAGTGTGAGAGCTCGAAATGTTAACCGAACTATATATTTAAATGCAATGTGTTATGATCAGATTTAAACGTAATTTTATTTAGCTTTTATTAAGAGTTGTTTTGATATAATGTAGATAGCTTCTAATATCTGAAGGTTCTTTTTACTGTGTGTATGAGTGAGTATTATTGTATTGTTGACTAAAAATCACTAATATTACCCACATGTCTGTTTATATATATATATATATATATATATATATATATATATATATATATATATATAAATCATATTCATAAAATCATATGTAAACATAAATAGTTTACGCTTTTTATTTATATACACACCTTTCCCTTATTTGTATTGATATATGCATGTATGTTTCTTTCTATTAGTATTTTTAACATTATGAGTATATAAATATATGTCTATAAATCATTTATAAATTTGTAAATCTATATTTATGAGTATATAAATACCGATAAATACCGATATAAGAAAAGATTTATCTATATTTATTAGTATATAAATATATGCCTATAAATTATTCATAAATTTATAAATCTGTATTTATAAGTATATAAATACCGATAAATACCGATATATGAAAATATTTATCTATATTTATAAGTATATCAATATATGCCCATAAATTTATAAATCTATATTTATAAGTATATAAATATCGATATATGAAAATATTTATCTATATTTATAAGTATATAAATAAATGCCTATAAATTATTTATAAATTTATAAATCTATATTTATATTATATAAATACCGAAAAATACCGATATATTAAAATATGTATCTATATTTATAAGTATATGAATATCTGCCTATAAATTATTGATAAATTCATAAATCTATATTTATAAGTATATAAATACTGATAAATACCGATATAGGAAAATATTTATCTATATTTATAGGTATATAAATATATGCCTATGAATTTGTAAATCTATATTTTTAAGTATATAAATACCGCTAAATACCGATATATGAATATATTTATCTATATTTATAAGTATATAAATATATGCCTATAAATTTTGTTTAGAATTATTCTTATCCATCGGTAAGAAATTTCATGTTTCTATTCGAGTATGATTGGTGAAAACTTATGAAATAAATACTTATTCTTCAATGTGCTGTGTTTCTTCATAACATAGGCGATCATGACTTTTTGTATTTCTCTATCTATAGCGCCTCTTAGAACGCTTTCTCTCCTACCGAAACCCGCCTTCCATCCATTTGCTCAAGCCGATCAAGTATGTTACGCGTTATTTTTCCTTATCTCTTTTTCCCTCTATCTGAGTTGTGAGTATTAGATACTCCAAGCCATCCTTCCTCATTATGGACCTTTTCTTGATGTTAATTATCCACGGCATCCTTTTGTAGAACAACATTTTGGTTTCTTCAAGTCATTTCTTAATCTTTGAAGAGATTGTCCAGCATTCGCTGCCATATTAAAGGACATATATCTCATAACAATCTAGTAATCTCTTCAATGATAATTTTAATTCTTTGGATTTTATACTTAGCCTTGGTATTGTCCAGTATAAAATAGAAAGAT
Organism: Ascarosepion bandense; assembly: GCA_037127315.1. Classification (NCBI taxonomy): domain Eukaryota; kingdom Metazoa; phylum Mollusca; class Cephalopoda; order Sepiida; family Sepiidae; genus Ascarosepion; species Ascarosepion bandense. Next base: position 1,404,805 of record JBBBDQ010000189.1, read on the forward strand.
TTAATTCTACCTCAGTTCTGTGCGTTGTCGTTACGTAAATTACTATAACATCTATATTGAACAAAGAGAGTAGAAGAAGGAAGAGAATACTGATGAGAGTGGGGTGGACAGAGAACAAGCATGAAAATGAGGATGTAAGTTAGTGAGACAGGAGATGACTATTGACTTTACATTTAAATTCTTGGAGCTTTTAGCTGTCGGGAAAGCAAGTATGCGGCAGGGAATTCCACAGGCAGGAAGTGCGAGAAAAGAAGCTGAGGTGTGGAATTTGCGTTTACAATTTAATGGTTTCACAGTAAAAGGGTGGGACCCAGTTGCTAATCTTGTGGCTCGAGCAAATTCATATATAGGGGTACCAGTGAGCTAAGTTCATCGGAGTAGTATCCTCCATATACTAATGAGGTTTTATTAGGAAAGTTTTTTATGATAAAATCCGTATTTGTCAAAATATTTTCAGAACATTTTCAGATATATTAATCGTGATATACTATACACTGTATATTTCATGTTAAATCATCCGTGCTCATTGCTGATCTCCTTGGAAGATATTTCTCATATTGCTGTTGTGATTGAACAGAAAACATAATGCACGACATGCTCGAACGAACTTAAGTCACTGGTGCCTCCTTAACAGGTGTTTACTCGTGCAACCAGACTGGCAACTGGGTCCTACCCATTCACAGTCAGGTTAGCCAAATGCAGACGACAATTCTACTCCTGCAGCTTCTTCTCTCGCACTTCCCGCCTGTGGAACTCGCTCCCATATTCTTGCTTTCCTGACGGCTACAACCTCCAGAAATTTAAATGCAATGTCAATACTCATCTATTAACCACTGGACTCTAGCTCTCTCCCCACCCCCGTATATCCTTCCCTTTCTCTCCACCTATGTATCTGTCATCGCACCTGCTTTCTCAGCTTTCTATTGCTCCTTTCTAACTAGTTTGTACTCCTCTTCTTCTTCTTCTATGTGCCCTGTCCCTTCAGGACGTAGGCGATCATGGATCTTCACGTCTCCCTATCCCTTGTGGCTCTTAGTATGTTTGCTCCTGTTGCTCCTGGCAACCCCCGTTCCGTCATCCACCTGATCAGACTCTGCAGATATGTTATCCGCTGCCTTCCTCTGTCTCTCCTTCCTTCTATCTGACCAGTCAGTATCAGGTTCTCCAGGCTCTCCTTCCTCATTGCATGTCCCAGGAACTTCAGTTGTCTCTTCCTGATGCTCAGCATCAATTTCCTCAGTCTTTTCTAATTAATCTTTTTACAGTTATGTAGCCCCCTGCACATCAGTGGCATTTCTGCCTTGCTCGGGGTAAAATGATTAAAAAAAAATTCTCAGTATAATACTTTCCACCTTTTGCCACATGCATTTTTGATATAGTTATCATCTTCTTTCTTAAAAACTGTTTTCGATCATTAAAATTCCCCGAGAGCGGTGAGGTTTGGACACTCGACGACAAGTCTAAAAAAGAAGACTTCCCTCTACAGGATCCAGCTATCCAAAATGGGCTCATTGGATATTTTTCTCCAAAGTCTGTCGTTCCATCCGCTGACTCTGAATGTTGTATTTATATTTGTGCCATCCATATAAATTTTCTGTTGGCTCCATCTCAAATCAACTTTTTTGATTCTCTCGTACAGATAATTGAAATAAAAAAAATATTCCAACTTGTTGACAAAATAAGTTGCCAATCAACATTTCTGACAGCTTGGAATGCAATCAATATTCTGACTGAGCTCACCTGTTCTTTTGCAATCTATCCACGTCAACGAAGTAAGCTGTCAAAATTATTATATTATAAATATCCGTCAATCTTACCATCTTTTTCTATGGAATCCACTTCGCTACGTAACTTTCATTTTATCTTCCATATTTTCTTTTTCAATTCTCCAGCAAGGTGAAGCTATTTTCCAGCTTTTAAATTTGCTCCAGCTTTAATCTGTTAACTTGCAGGCAAATCTTCTCTTTGTTTATAATCAATTCTTGGATTACGTGATCTGTTTCAATTTCAAAGTACAATAAGGTTGTTGTTCTTCTATTCCATAGAATAACTTAAGGATAATAGATATGACATTTATTTGCCCGATTCTCTTGGGAATTGCAATTCCCTCTTATATCCTGTCTGTTTTCATACTTCAAAACTAATTGCTGAATTCATCTATCATATGGCTGAGAGCTTCATCTGTGGTTCTGCACTGACTAAATTACCTTGTCTGCTATATCTTCTCTTTCGTCATCATAACTTTCTTAAATAGTTTCACTCCAAGCAAGGCGATAATGCCACTAAGCCTCAAGGAGGTACTAGGAGTGAAGGAGAATGAGAAGGGGTAGGTGAGAAGAAGAGACAGTTAAAGAACAGGCTTCAGAAAGACAGAATATAGCGATTGGTTTTAAATTGATTTTTTTGAAGAGCGCGGGCAAGAAGCGAAGCAGAAACGGAAGGGTGTTCGACAGCCGAGAATTACTGCAGAGAGAATCAATTAGAAGACGGTTGCATCTAGCTGTTTGGCAATAGAGCACTAAGATTTTGTTGTCAGTCTAATCAGTCAGTTAAGTGCCATACATGATACACACTTGGGCGATCATGTCTCGAAACAGACATGACTGACTGAGCATATGATTATCACGCAGTAAGTTGCCATTGCTTTCTACGGTAGATTGGTTGCCAGCCAAGGTTACAGAACTCAATCCGTCCTGTAATTTAACCCATAACTGGAGGGAAGAAACGGATTAATACCTTTCCCAAAGATATTTGCGCGTAATGAATGAAATGAATTCAACTGGAATTCGAACTCGGCTCTCCGATTTGTCGTTCTGAGTCGATATCCACTGCACCACAACGCACATCAGTCTAGTAGTATGCTTAATTCATACATTCAAAGGATCAGCAGGGTAAGCACATCAAAACAATTTCCATGAAAATATTTGTAGAAAAGACAGAGGGAAGTCATGTCACGATTGTGAGAAAGTGAAAGATGCCAAATCAGGATCGATTACAATATGAAGTTTTGCTGTTTTGTCGAACTGTATCTGTTTGTTGTTTTTTTGTTATTGTCGTTGTTGTTCTAATTGTTTTTATGATTATTATAGTGTGACGTAACATCTTGTCAGAGAAAAAATTAAATGTCTAATAACGAAATGTGCCCCAGAGACTATGAGTAAAAAAGACCCTGTAGAAGAATTATCTATGCATATTTGGGATGTTTCATTTAGGTGGAAAGGGTTTTGCGAATGATATGTGTACGTAGTTCGAAACTACGCTTTATAGCTCTGGGGTGCTGATGTGTTCAGTAATTTTATTCCCATTTTTTCGGCACTAATTATCATATTCAATACCCGTATCAATGCCTCTATTGCAGTTTTAATTTTTTGTTAATATTTTTTTATATTTCGATTTGCAGGTCCTTATAGTTTTGCAGTTATGAAATTCTTTTTTTAGATACATTGAAATTTTGTGGGTAATGCATATAAGGTAGTTGGCAGGATACTTATTATTATTATTATGCCATTTTTCATCATAATTCGATTTCTGCTATGGTCGCACAACCTAACAAGTTTGCGGAAAGATCTAAGGCAGGTCATGGTGAGTTGTTATGGCTCCATTTCATGTTTTTTTTCTATCTCCACTAACATCACTAGCGTTACAGTGTGTGAGCTGTACTTGACAAGACAATTTTTTTGTGTATCTCTTGCCAGGGATTCTTTCAATGTGTTGTTTAGTTCCATCTTTTATCATTCCAAGTGCACCTACTATCACTGGTAGGATTCTTGTTTTCAATTTTCCACATTTTTACATTTTCAATTTCCAGGTCAATTTCCAGGTTATTGTGAAAAATTGAGATACCAGTAATTTTTCAGAACGCAGCGACAAATTTCCAGTTTTTCTCAGAATGATTCCGATATTTTTGGCACAGCTGAAAATTCACCTGCGCAGATAAAGACGAACGTTATCTTCAAATCCCACGTATTTCTCAGCTCTCTGGAAAAGTCCTGAAATTTTTCACTTCATCATTTTACTGCTTCTTTTTTGTCCGCTGACTTTGTCAGAGACAAGATCTCGAAAGTCCTTTGCTCCTTATTCGCGCTTATTGCGTTTTTTTTTATGAAGTGGCTGGTCAGTTTGGATGTCAAAATCAAAGAATAGTTTGTGATTTTGATTTTAAAAACGAGTTCATCTTTTGTGCTGACAATATCTTTTATCTACCTCGTCGAACTCAAGGCTTATGCACGATTTCTAGTGTATGGTGGTCGCTATTCGGCGCTCGCTATTTAGATTTTCTTCATTAGTTAGCTTGCTACATAAACACATCATCTGCTTTATAGTTTTTATTTTAATAAATGTGGTGGTAATCGGTTTGTGGAGAGGTAGGACACAAATTCCAATGATAATTGTTGATTTTGGGGGTTGGTGATAACAGCAAGACACTTTCCCTTCCATTTCATAGGCAAAAGCGCACAAATGCATGCTGGGATTTTTTTTTCATAGCCAATAATACATACCAGTTTGCAATTGGACACGACTCAGTCCCGATCTGCCTTGACTAGAAGACAGAACATTACGATCGCTTGTCCTAATTTGCTTTTGTGTGTCGACGCCAATTCTAGGTTTGTGAACTTTTTACCTTACTACTCTGTTATTTGTATTGCTTATATTGTTTATTTGTGTGTTATTTTATTTTGCTGTGCTTCCTTTTTCTTTTTGTTGTGGTGTACATCATAGAAGATTGTCCGTTGTATTTAATGTATATAATGTCGGCCCTTAGGTTCGATGTACTGGTGGAAACTATGTATAATAACGCAGAGTAACCTTCCAGGCCGCTGACTCGTATTTTCACTCTGACTACTCGCTTCACTTTTACTTATATTAGGAGGGAGAGTCCACTATCCCTAGACAGGTGAGTTCACTAAAATACCTTTTTGCAAACTTTGTTAATTCTGTTGGTTGGAGAGTTATATTATTTATTTTGCATTTTTGATCTTGGTCTTCCACCCCAAATTAATGGTAATGTCAGCTGTTTCCTTACAAGGAAACAACTAGTATTCTTTAAATGTGTAACTAGTGTTAATTTTGGTTGAAAATTATAAAAACTTTCTATTAAAATATATTTTCAGGAAAATAGTTCTCTCATGGTCAGTAACTGTTATCGCTCATTGCATTATTGATTGGGGGGGATCCTCCCTAATATTTGGTGTAACGCATCTTGACTATGTCATTATATTCTATTTGATGTACATGTGATATCCGTTTTACTTGTTACTGTTGTTGAAAGTCAAAAAGTAACGTGATTTCTGTTATTCGGTTCAGTTCTTTTGTCTTTCTAGAACGCCAGACTTCGAGGTTGGAAGACAGAGACCGATTAGAATGAGTCGAAATGCGTGATTTGCTTGGGAAAAATATTTGAATAATCCGCTTGCATGCTTATAGCGAATTAGTTTAGGAAATAAACAAACAAAAATAGTGAAAAGTAGAAGTCAACTCTACACATTCTCAGTGAATTTATTTAACGTGTTAACCGAGACAATTCTAATAAAACTAGACTTACCAAGATTTATTACTGGCAAACGTAATCTTACCAATAGAAGATAGACAGACGACATTACACTGATGATAAACTAAGAAGGGAGACGGTAGCAATTCTCAGACAGTCTAGTAAAAACAATGAAAAAGAACCTGGTGGCTGTAAGAATACTGAATGGTTGTCAAGAAAAATAACAGTCAAAATGTTAGCTACGTATTGGCTCCCTTAAAATCAAGCATGTACAAAATTTGACTTTTTAGCTAGTCACAGTCAGGTTAGCCAAATGCAGACGACAATTCTACTCCTGCAGCTTCTTCTCTTTCACTTCCCGCCTGTGGAACTCGCTCCCATATTCTTGCTTTCCTGACGGCTACAACTTCCAGAAATTTAAATGCAATGTCAATACTCATCTATTACTCACTGGACTTTATCTCACTCACCACCCCCGTATATCCTTCCCTTTCTCTCCACCTATGTATCTGTCATCGCACCTGCATTCTCAGCTTTCTATTGCTCCTTTCTAACTAGTTTGTACTACTCACTCTTTTCTAATTAATCTTTTTACAGTTATGTAGCCCCCCCCCCCGCACATCAGTGGCATTTCTGCCTTGCTCTGGGTGAAATGATTAAAAAAAAGTACAAAAAAGCAACAGAAAATGTAAAACAGAAATCTGAAGGCACTCAGTAATAGTGAAATATATCTTATAGAATCTAAGCAATGTAATAAGAGATAAGGAAATTTGATTGGAAAAAGTAAAAAAAAACAGTGCTAAACTGATTGCATTAAATGGTGGACAATTTCCTCTCAATTGAAAGAGTGACATGAAAATGACAGAGATGTGGGTCTACAGACCATTGTTAAAAAGATGATGTAGAGGACATGCAAACTAGGAGGAAGGCTTGAGGAAAATATGAATAAAATAGAAAGAGATATCATTAGAAATTGTTGAAATTTCCGATATGTTATTATGAAGAAAGAGTATCGAGATAATTTAACACTCACAGGACATATCAAAATAAGAAGAGCAGTTGAAACAACAAGTAGCATTGTATGAGTTTATGTGAATGGATGTCAGAACAAAGATAAAGAAGAATGGCAAAAGGTCAAAAGTTACTGAGGCCGACAAAAGTCAGGAACTTGTGGGGAACCATGACCTTTCATGTCCTGTAAAGGTGGAGCAAATATATGAAGAAAAATCGAAACATTAAAACTAAAATTTACTTAGACTGAACTTAATCTGGCACAATACAGCATGGATAATGGAAAATCGAACTTATTTTGAAGGGTCATATGTTTTCTAGGTTACGTCGCAGGTTTTATCTTTTTTTACTTCAGTCTGGCAGAAGAATTTTCCAATTAACTTGGTGGTGGGTTGGTTTGGTTTTTATGGCATATCAACCTCGGCGAGTCATTTATTGCCAACTAAATGTTTTTTGTTTATTGCTGGTAATACCTTTTTCTTTCAACAATTTATTGTTGTTTTATATAAGTTTTGTGTCAAGTAATACTTTTTTCTTTTCGAGTATCAAGATTCATTGGAATTTTTTTAAGAGCAAGCTCCCCAAGTCATACCCTTGTTATTTAACCCATAACTGGAGGAAATGGACAGATTAATACCTTTCTCAAGGGTACCAGTGCTTAAGTGAATGCAGGTTATTCAACTGGAATTCGAACTCGGCTCACCAATTTCTGTTTCCGAGCCGATATCCACTGCATCACAGCGCACATCCATCACTTCACGCTTACAGCACCTGGTATTCCCAAGCGGTCACCCATCTAAGTACTGACCAGGCTCAACGTTGCTTAACTTCAGTGATCGAGCGAGAACCGGTGTATTCAACTTGATATGGCCGTAAACCGAACTGAGTTGTGCATATGCATTGTGGTGCAATTGATATCAGTTCGGAACCAGAAATCAGGGAGCCTAGTTCGAATTCAAGTTGAATTCCTTGCGTTCACTTACATGCAAATACTCTTGACAAAGGTATTAATTCATTTCTTCTCTTCAGTTATGTGTTAAATTACAGGACAGAATGGGTCCTATAACCTTAGTTAGCAAACATTCTACCGCAGAACGTAATGGCAACCTACTGCGGGATATTCTTCTGCCTAGTCAGTCATGTCTCTTTCAAGACATGATCACCCAAAACGTGTATCATGTACGTCACTTAACTGACTGACTGAATGAAAAACAATATTCGCATACATTAAAATGTATATGACGCTTAGGATGTGCGTTGTGGTGCAGTGGTCATCGACTCGGACGATAAATCTCAGAGCCGAGTTCGAAGTCCAACTAAATTCGTTGCATTCACTTACGCGCAAATACTCTTGGGAAATGTATTAATCCGTCTCTTCTCCTTCCAGCCATGGGTTAAATAGCAGAACAAATTAGGTTATATAGCCTTGGTTGGCTACTAGTCTAATGGCAACCTACTACGGTAAAAATCTTCTACCCAGTCATGTCTCGAGAGAGACATGATCGCCTAAGCGTGGCACATAATGAAAATTTTTAAGCATATTTCTCATAAAATATATATCTCTAAGAATGCTGAAGACTTGGTCATGCAGAGAAATGTTTAGTATCCACTCATACAAAATATGTACATTTATTCCAGTTTTCATATCTGGCACGAGAAGATTCAATTATTTACAATTGGACTAATGTCCCAGTCTGGTAGATTTAAACAATAGTTTGTTCAATCTCTGAGCTGGATAGCACAAACCCTGTAGGAACATAAAAACGTACTCAGAAAATATAATATAGTTTATCTTAGTCTTCACATATACGTTAAATAAATTATATTGCAGCTGTAGTTATATGAAGTCGAAAGACCCAGTTTTCTTATTTGATTTTTATGATGAATTTGAATTCTTCAGTTAATGATTAAATAAGTTCATGACGAGTTTTATGACAATAAAATATCCGTAAAATTTCCCCTATCGTTAAATATATGAGCTTGAAAACTTTTACAAAATATTGCAATAACAATCATAAAAATGAATGCTTACCGTTATTTAAAGAAGCGGGTACAAATGAAACATCCGTCAAACAGTTTCTAGACAACCAAAACAGAATAGTCCATTATATATGAGGTATTGGCAGGAGATGATAAACACTTCTATCTTCCCTAACGTTTTTCTTTCTTTCTGGTCAAATATCCGTCTAGTTTAAACGTGATTCAGTAGACGATGTTATTTCAGTTATAGTAACTGGATTTTTTTTTATTAATTCCTTACTAGGTTTCCATCGGTCGATTCTTTGAGTGTGAAAATTGGTGCTTTGGTTTTGAATATCGTCCTTTTGTGTCTGTCTGTGGATATTGCGCAAATAGAAATATTATCGAGAGGCGCTCGGTCTCGGGAAACAAATGCTCGCGGCAGTAACCCTTCCTCATTGCAATAAATTGGCTGTAATACCGATGCCAGAACACTCAACGGCTGCGAGGGTTGGACTTTGTGGAACATGGCCCGAGTGCATGCGCTCAGGCTTCCCACATTAAGCTGACACTGTGTCACATCCTGGGGATGCAAGAAAACGCAATCGCTTCTCAACACTTTTGTTACGATCAAAGAGTAGTATCTGTTATTATCGACTTAATCCGATTTTCTCTCTATCTCAACTTTTACGTTCTCTTCTTTTGTGTGTCTTCCTTTCGTTTCTCACTGAAACAATGTACTGTATTTCCTTTCATTTATAAAGTACTAGCAGTATAGCCCGGCGTTGCTCGGGTGTAATGAAAGCTTAAAACTAATCCATGGTCCTGGAATTCAGACTTAACCTAAAGAATATTTGTGCGAAGTTTGGTGAGAATCGAATAAAAATTGTGAATTTGTATAAAGGACATACAGACAGATAAACAGACACAAACACACAAACATCTTGCCTTTTTATATACATATTATCTATTTTCTGCACTATTGTAAGATGTGCAACCTTGAAACTTCTGAATATCATTTCTTATGTCTTTGACTATGAGTGTATCAAATTTGATTAAAATCGGACCACTCCTTCTATAACCCGATTTTTTCGATTATCGATTTTCGATATTTATGGGGGGTACCTCGACACAAAACCTAGCTAAGAACACTCACAGACGCTTATAGTACAACTGTGTAAATTTTCAAGAAAATCGGTTCAGCCGTTTCGTAGTTTATAGGTAAGGGACACACACACACACATACAAAGTTCCATTTATAAATAAATTTAGATTAGCAGAACGTAATGGCCATGCGAACTATTGAAGAAAGAAAAAGTATCAATTTACAGTTATGAGTTCTAGAAAAAGAAAAAATGACATCTGAATATTTGAGTTAATAGTCTCAAATTGTTTTGCCATATTAAATACAATCCTAGTTTATCAAGTGACAGAAATCATTAGTTGGAGCGGCCTGAGAACAATCTGTCACACGTTCATTGTCGATAAACAAGAGGAATAGTTATAAAAAAAAGGGAACTTAATTACGTTCATCAGTTTGTTAACAGGAAAAAAATACTTCCAATCTCAATTTTCTCTCAAACACACAGATTAAACGAATGCACTAAGAGGTGTAAAAGAAAATTTCGTGAGAGGAACAACCTTGTAATTTTTTTTAATCTTGTGGATCTTGCAATCGTAATGTAATCGGATCCCAACATGATCAATATAATCGTCCAATTAAATTTAGCCTTGTAAAAAGTTGCCAACCAATGAAATCTCTCGAGTGAATCAATTGACATTTTAATCATTTGACAGATCTGTTTTAAATTCCAAAATTCTGATGCCTCAGGAGAATCTCATGAAACTAGAATAAAAAAAGTTCCATTAATTAACAATCTTCCTTTTTTCAGAGAGATAGAGATAAATAGATAGATAAATAAACACGTGCACATGGCCACACACACACACACACACACACACACACACACACACACACACACACACACACACACACACACACACACACACACACACACACGCACGCACACATGTTTTACTCAAAGCAAGGCAATAAAGCTACTGGTGTACAGAGGGTTAGAGATAGAGAAGCAGGTTTCGAGATGAGGGAGTCAAGGAGATAGAAAATGGCAATTGACATTGGGAAGCGAGTTCCACAGGAGGGAAGTGCGTGGCAAAAACGAAACTACTGCAGAAGAAGTGAGGTTTACATTTGTCTCTTTCGACGGTAAAAGGATGGGATCTATCTATCTATCTATCTATCTATCTATCTATCTATCTATCTATCTATCTATCTATCTATATAGATAGATAGATAGATAGATAGATAGATAGAGAGAGAGAGAGAGAGAGAGAGAGAGAGCGAAATATATTTTGAAATTTGTCTGCAATTTAAGTTTTCTTATATTTAGCAGGAAGAATTTCACATTCACAAATTTAATTATTTTGGTCTTGTAACTTGGTAACCACTTGGAGGGGATTTTTGTGCATGTTTCTAAAACACTCCTGCAGAGTTACTAATTCGTCAGTAAGACACGACTGAGACAGAAAATAATCTCTGATGCGACTACAACAAGGATAAATGCAAAAAACTTTGGTTTATTGGCTGTGGTAACATTGGATACATGTTTACAAAATCAGGCATGAAGCCTTCATCATCAAATTGAAATCTCATTTTGTTCTCTGTTTTTCGTTTGTGTCTTCAAACAGGTTTAAGTTGTTATCTGTATTAACTGAACTCCAGAGAGATGAGTATAAATTTTAAACTCGATTTCACGCTATATTTTTTTAATGTTCGAAGAGAGAGCTGACCCGAGAAAGAAAGTAATAAAAAACAATTACAAATAATCACTTATTTAAATCCACTCGGTAATTGTAAAAATATTTATTCACGTTTTCTTTTGGTAGATATAAATTTATTTGCTAAATTTGAACACATGCTGACACTTGCTGACAAAAATAAACGGAACCACTCACACACGTGTTTCTTTCTGTCTCTGTTTCTTTCTTTCTTTCTTTTTTTATTATTTACTGACTAAAGTTGATATATTTTTCTTTTTGTTATTTCTTGATTCGTTTAATTTTCTTAATCTCTATCTCTCTCTTTCATCTTTCGTATCTCTCTTTATTGTCACATCTTTCTCCTTATCTATCTATCTATCTATCTATCTATCTATCTATCTATCTATCTATCTATCTATCTATCTATATATCCCATTAATCAATATATGCACGCGATAGCAGGCCAGTATAAAGATCAGTAAATTGCAAACAAAACCAAATGAAGAAGCAGACACAAACAAAACTTTATTTGAGAAATAGATGTTCTGTTGTTTTGGGAGGCAGGAGTTTGTTGGAAGAACACGGAAATAAGTTTACGATTGAAAGGCGATCAGGAGCCAACCGGTTTAACAGACAGACAAACCGAGAACATGGCGGCCATCAATCATCGTCAGATATACATCAGAAGGCCGGTGTGTTACCATCCTGAAAATGTGTAGATTCTCTTTTGTTTTACTTATAAAAGATGTGTAAAAGAAATAACTGGAATGGAAAAGGGTCAAATTAAGCCAGAAAATAAAAGAAGATGAATGAGGGGGAGAGGGAAGGAGTTAAGAGATGAAATGGAGATAAACAAAAAGAGAAAATAAATGATAAATAACTAAAAAGCAGGACGAACAAGTGTGGAAAGAAAGATAATGGCAAATAAAAAGTAAATTGAGGGAAGATAAAAAGAAATTATGTTGTATCGTAATAAGGGAGATGGAGAAGAATAACTGCGAGAAAAGAAAGAGATTGAATGAGAGATATAGAGAATAGAAAAAGAAAAGGGAGAAACGAAAAGGAAAAGGAAAGAATAAGAGAGTATCAGAAAATAAAAGAGAAAAGATAGAATGACAGACAGAGAATAAATAGAGAAATTGTTAGATATATAATACAAAAGAAAATAGAACGAGGAAAACAGGAAAAAAAAGGAAGACAGAAAACGTGAGATAAAGAATATATATAAAATGAAGGCGATATATATAAGAAAAATAGAACGAGAAAAACAAAAAAAAATGAGAAATAGAGAATATAATCGAAAGATAAAACAAGTGAGATATAGAATAAATATGAAATGGGAAAAGAGAGGGAATAAAATATGAAAACAGAAAGAAGGAAAATTAGAAGAAGAAGATGAAGAGGAAGAAAAAGAAGAGAGAGAGATAGAGGATAAAAAAGAATGACCGACCAAGAGTGAGGGAAAATATATAGTAAGGCATGAAAAGAGACAAAAATGTCTAAACGAAAAAGAAGTGGAAATAGCATAAGACTGAAAGATAGAAGAAGATAGGAAATAAAAGCTAAAGAGAGAGAGAGGGGGTGATAAAATAAAAAAGAGAGTAAGAGAGGTAGAGAGACAAAGAGAGAGAGAGAGAGAGAGGGGGGGATAAAATAAAAAGAGAGTAAGAGAGATAGAGAGACAAAGAGAGAGGGGGGGATAAAATAAAAAAGAGAGTAAGAGAGGTAGAGAGACAAAGAGAGAGAGAGAGAGGGGGATAAAATAAAAAAGAGAGTAAGAGAGGTAGAGAGACAAAGAGAGAGAGAGGGGGGATAAAATAAAAAAGAGAGTAAGAGAGGTAGAGAGACAAAGAGAGAGAGAGAGGGGGGGATAAAATAAAAAAGAGAGTAAGAGAGGTAGAGAGACAAAGAGAGAGAGAGAGAAGGGGGATAAAATAAAAAAGAGAGTAAGAGAGGTAGACAAAGAGAGAGAGAGGGGGTGATAAAATAAAAAAGAGAGTAAGAGAGGTAGAGAGACAAAGAGAGAGAGAGAGGGGGATAAAATAAAAAAGAGAGTAAGAGAGGTAGAGAGACAAAGAGAGAGAGAGGGGGGTGATAAAATAAAAAAGAGAGTAAGAGAGATAGAGAGACAAAGAGAGAGAGAGAGAGGGGGATAAAATAAAAAAGAGAGTAAGAGAGGTAGAGAGACAAAGAGAGAGAGAGAGAGAGCGAGTTAAATTTGTTGAAAAGAATTAAAAACGAAAGAAGAAAATGGAGGTGTAAAACATCGACTAAAGCGGAAATAGAACAAGGAACGGAAAAGAAAGAAGCAGTGAGTAAAAAGCACAGTATATGTGTAAAGAAGTAACAGAGAGAAAATTCGCGGGAAAAAAGAAAAGAAGAGAAAATTTAGAAAGACAAAAAAGACAAAATAAAAAAAAAACAGAAAGAAAGAAAAAGTTAGAGAAAATGCAGGATCAAAAATTGAATGATAAATTAAAATTCAAAAATAAAAAATATAAGAAAGAGGAATAAAGCAAGAAATAGAAGAAAGTAGCAAACAGTATATATATATATATATATATATATATATATATATATATATATATATATATAGAATATATGCGTAAAGCAAAAAAAGACAAAAGTGAAAAAAGGCTATATATATATATATATATATATATATATATATAGAATATATGCATAAAGCAAAAAAAGACAAAAGTGAAAAAAGGCTACAAAAGCGAAAACATAATGAAAACAGAAAGATTACCAAAGAGCAAAACCAAAGTGAAAGTAGAAAGGTTTTCACTTGTAGCCTTGCCCAGTTTGCTGAATAGTCCGCCAATTAGTCAGCCCATCTTGAAATGCTTCAGTGGCGCACGCTAACGCTGCTGGCTTACTATTTCAGGCCGTTCGCTATATCTTGACTGTAAGCAGCGGGCTGCAATCGGCCTTGACAGAGCGTGAAACTGCGTTGACACATACTGACACTCTATTTGCCGGCAGGCCAGCACCTACTGGCAGCCGAAGACACTTTGTAATCCCGGGCACCACCTGGCTTGTGTCAAGCTCAGCCTTACACGAGGCCGGCTTGATGAAATGATTAACTTTTAAAGAGGCACTTCGTTCGTTTTGTCTAAAGGCGCTTTTCTGCCCTCTCCTCACTATTAGAATCTTGCTATAAATTCCAGTGTATACTTCCGATCTTCTATACGCCGTATTACTCTCCCTTTGCTCTGACCCACCCCTTATTCTCTTTCTTAAACTCTTTATCTTCCTCTCTGTCGACTGTCTGGCCTCTTCCCAGCAGAAGAACAGCTGGGGTCGGAGTCAGGTGGAGAACGATCAATTCCATTCTTAATCATTGCAACACCCTACCCAAACTATCATTATACAGCACCGTAGCCAAATTTTCCTGCTTCCATCCTTAACAATACATCGTGTTGCAAACTCCCCAACATAGCCATTCTCAACACTCCCGTCTTTCCGTTGATAGGAGAGGATAGATGTACCTTGGTTGTTTTAACTGTCACTCTTTTTGTTGTTAAAGAAGATTTTGAGAACTACACAACGCACGGATGGGCACAAACTACGCGATACATTCCACTCACTACCACCATCCTTCGCACACTGGCTGGAAAATTTATAGGATTCTTGTACTTGCATTTCTACAAAAACAAATATTAGCAACTGTACGTAGAAATATTCCTAAATAATTGTGTTGGAACAGATGTTCGGGCTTAAAATATTGCAAGAGTTCTAATCTCAATAGAGCTCAGTTCAAATTTTTTGGGGACAAAATTTATTGTTTCCTATTTTCTGGAATGTTCATGTTTATTTTCTTCATGCGTTGTATCTGAATTTGTTTCAAGAAAAATTGGTGAAAGTCTTTTTTTATGAAAAACAAAAGTTTAATACTTATGGAATATAAAAATATGTTACATCTGATAGAGACTCAAAATCAATCAATCTATCTATCTATCTATCTATCTATCTATCTATCTATGCTTTGTCTTATATATTTATCTCAGTTTGTTTATCTATCTATCTATCTATCTATCTATCTATCTATCTATCTATCTATCTATCTATCTATCTATCTATCTATGTGTGCATAGGAAACAGGGTTACGTACTTGATGTATAGGAATATATTGATTTAAAAATTGGTATTTTATTTAATGCACTTTCTGCACTATACACAGTTTAAAAGAATTTTTTCTCATAGATTAGATATTTTCATGTAATTTGATTTAAGCGTATTGATATAACATGAATTTGGTGAAAGTTTTGCTGTCGAATAGTGCAGATCTATTCTAGTTAACAGCGTATTTCTATAAATACTTTTCTCAGCAGTGATATGCATTACAAACTTGTAGCAGATTAACACCCTGCTGTTAAATTTGAACATATTCTACCATAAAGGGATAGAGACATTCAAGATTTCGTATACGTTTCATTGACCTGTACGTTTCAAGTCATTTTCGTTTTGAACAAACAAAACTGCACAATATGATAGCTGCATATTAGTATAACATTATTTCTAATTAAGATTTACAGACCATTTTCCCGATGACATGTTCCTTCAGGCATTATGTTAGGTCATTCTATGACTCCTACAGGTTCCAGTAGCTCACAACAATCTACTATATGTTATCAGCGTATTAACCGGTTCTCTTACCAGGCGTTTTCTGGTAAGCAGTGTGTTTGAACACCAAGAAGAATCAAAAACAAATCCCCAACATATAGAAGCACTTACAAAAATTAAAATTATTCGTAGGCCTATAGCTAAGTTTTTCTCTTACCTCGCTAGAACAGCTCAATGCAGATGAAGGAGAATGGGCTTATAAATAAATAGCAACTGAATCTGGCTGATTCCATCCCATCACTATCCTGTTCAAACCACAAACGAGGTCCTCCAAATTTAAGTTCATGTACATTTGACCGTTGATTCGTGAATAACTTCCGCCCTAGCCTTTGACTTCTGTCTAAGAACCTCACCACCCAGCATAGTCGTTTCTTCACCGCACCGCCAAGAAGAAGAATCAAAAACAAAACCAGCAGAAGAGCGAATGGATCTTCTTGTAGCGCTAACGGCTTTTTACAACTATGGAATAAACTGGCCTCCATTGCTTTGTATGATCTATTCCAGTTAACAGCATATTTCTATATTGATATGCATTACAAACTTGTAGTAGATTAACACCTTGCTGTTAAATTTTAACATATTCTGCTACATGGCAAGTTATCAGCGTATCAACCGGTTCTCTTACCAGGCGTTTTCTGGTAAGCAGTGTGTTTGAACACCAAGAAGAATCAAAAACAAAACCAGTGGAAGAGCGAATGGATCTTCTTGTAGCGCTAACAAAGCAATGGATCCCAGTTTATTCCATAGTTGTGAAAAGCCGTTAGCGCTACAAGAAGATCCATTCGCTCTTCTGCTGGTTTTGTTTTTGATTCTTCTTCTTGGCGGTGCGGTGAAGAAACGACTATGCTGGGTGGTGAGGTTCTTAGACAGAAGTCAAAGGCTAGGGCGGAAGTTATTCACGAATCAACGGTCAAATGTACATGAACTTAAATTTGGAGGACCTCGTTTGTGGTTTGAACAGGATAGTGATGGGATGGAATCAGCCAGATTCAGTTACTATTTATTTATAAGCCCATTCTCCTTCATCTGCATTGAGCTGTTCTAGCGAGGTAAGAGAAAAACTTAGCTATAGGCCTACGAATAATTTTAATTTTTGTAAGTGCTTCTATAAAAATGTAGCAACAACTGCACAGACAATTTACTATCGCATTAAGAGTAGTGACAAAAGATATAACAGTAGAAAATAAATAATTTTGTAAACGAAAAGCTTTATTTATTATTAATCTGTGAATCTATCAATCAAGAGGAAAATATATAGAAATATATGTGTACTTATATTTGTATATAGCCGAAACATACATCGAGTTTCCTGATTGCTGGGAATCTGACTGCTAATCTCTAGCATGGAAAGTATCATGAATCAGCTATGTGACGAATTTAATATTTATCCTATATATATATATATATATATATATATTACATATATATATTACAATACACTATATATATATATATATATATATATATATATATTATTACTTTGCAACATGACCAAACTATAAACTACTACAAAATTGTACATTTTGTTTCGATATTGAAAGGACAATGTCTCATCAGGTAGTTAATAATGATGGTAATAAACGTTGTACTGAAAATAAAAAAAATAAAACTTCACTTTATTTTTGAAAATCTTTTTTGTACGAGGTAAAAAGATATAAAATAAACGCGAATTGTCAGTTAAGCCGGAAGAAATAAATTAAAAGCAGAACAAGAAATAAGTATTGTAGAAAAATAAACTAAAAGAAAGTAAAAAAAAATAGTAGTAATGCCAAGTATATTACAAAAGCGGATATTAAATAAGCTTTATAGTGAACATCCAGGCATTTCAATGATGAAATTTCTTATAGGAAGCAACATATATTGGACAAAATTAATCAAGACATTGAAAGTTGTAAAAGACTGCAGATGTGTTTCGGGCAGGAAATGCACTTACTACGAAATTACAAATTTAGCCAAAGACAGTTACTCCGTGGTCAGCACCGAACATAGATATTGCAGGTCTAGTAAGCGGATTAGATTATCTTGTGTTGCTGGGTAGCCTTACTAAGTGGTTTGAAATTTTTAACACCATGACTATAAGCAATCAAAGATATGTAGCTAAACCTGCCCGACAAAACACGGAAATCACTCAACATTTTTTCTCCAACATCCGTGTTATTCGTACATTTTTCTTCTCGAAAAGTCCTAGTTGTCCGACCTCTCTGTAAAACTAATCTTAATTTTTCAATCTCTTTTTCTGATTTCTACAATCTTGGCTACCTTCCTCTCTTTAGGAAGGGCTGTAATGTTTACTTGCTTAACCGAGGAAATTATGTCCACGAGCATCTCCCGCTGGCTAGGATACTCTCACTGAAATCTCTAGAACATTTTTACATGTGACCCCTACTATATCTACTAAACTCAGCTGTTTCTTTTTCTCACAAAACTGCTGTGTGTTAGTATTTTTGATAATATAGACAAGGTAATTTCCCTGCACTATTTATATTTGTGTTTGGAGACTTTAATGCCCATCATGCTAATTGACTGAAACACTCTCTCACGGAATTATCCCGGTATGAGGTCACTGAACTTCTTAATTACTCAATCTCTCACGTGGTGGTCATTCTCACTCCTTTCTCCAGTAACCCTGGAGGATACGCTTCTCTTCAAGATCTCGCTTTTATCTCGATCCCTATCATATATGTAGCTCTGCCCTCTTGACAAATCTTGATAAGGCGGTGGTGTTTGTAAACATCACTTTCCGTTCCCCCACCAGTCAATAACCTCTTAGCAACAGAATATCTTTCTGTTATCAACATACAGATTTGGACCTATCCCGTGATTTTTCTTCTGACGTCACTTGGAACGAATTTTTAGTCTCCCTGTTCAAAAATCGCCTCAAATGTCCCCTGGGTGAAAGCCGGCATCGATGCTTTGATTCAAGCAAAGGAATTCAAAAGTAAATCTCAATCATATACTTGGTTCTCATCTACATCATTGGCTGCTATTCTCTCCAGGAATCCCTTCTCCCGGATGTACCGTAGAGACACGTCTGATTACAACAGACACGTCCTTGTCTATGTTCGTAATGCTGCAAGCTTATCATAAATGAACAAGATTATTGTTTGCTGATAGAATAAAAAAACGCATACCATATAGTAAATTCAGTTCTAGAGATTATTGACAAGTCTGCATAGTCCAGAGTTCTAAAAAGAAAAACTACAAATGAAGACTTCCACAAAACTGGAAACAGGAGTCAGAGAGGTCATAATTGCAGAGTTTAGAGAAGACTGGAGCCAGCTCAGTGACATATTACTTTAGGATAGGTTCCATGACCTTGTCTATATTATCAGTCTATTGGCGATTTCACCTTGCTTGGGATGAAAAGATTAAAAAAGAATTATAAATGCACATCCGGTGACACAAATTAACTATTCTAGATATTTAAAGAAATAATTCTATATGAAAAGAAAAACAACAAAATACAAAAAATGAAATCATTGGAATTTGTCAGAAATATTTCTAATATACGTCACAGCTAGTAGCCTAATAAAGATTTAATAAGCAAAAAAACTAGAAAACGATTTATAACATACATCGCCTTGTTTTGTGAAAAATGATAAAAAAAAACTCTTGAAGTGCACAGATAATATCCTATATTAGATAATGGAGCTGGAGGCTTTTAATGTGGCTTTATTACTATTTATGCATCTATAATTTTAATTAACTACAGCAAACCCTTAATCCCTCTTCTATTTAATTAATTCAAAGTCCTGACATCTGCATCATCTACAAGAGACGAGGTTGAATACTTTTCTCACAAATTCCCTTTCAACTCACTTGTCTGGAATACTTATGACTGATCTTCTCCTTAGAACCGAAGCTCTTCTGACTGATGTGTGCATACCCCACAGTCTCTCGTCTCGCACACCATTTCTAAAATAGACTTTCATAAGGTAAGCAGAGATGATGGAATCCCATCCGTCGTCTTAAAGAAATATGTCGTTGAGTTGCCTCTAATCTTCGCCAAAGATTACCTCTCCGCCTCCTGTTTCCAGTTTGTTTGAAGTCTTCACCTGTAGTTCTTACCTTTAAGAAAGCTGGTGAACACTCTGATCCAACTATCACACGTTTAAACTGTTACTGCTTTTTGGCAAAATATTCGAATTTCTTCTCAATGCTTAAGTGGTTAAGCATCTCACCTCTCACAACCTATTCTCTGATAAAAAATAGCTTCCGCTTTGCCATATCTATGTGCTAATAACCACCACAGAATATGCATACCAGGCTCTTGATAATAATGGCGAAGATGAGCTATGGCTCTAGATATCTCGAAAGAATTTTATAAGGTTTGAAATGCTGGTAATCTTCGTAAGGTTCAGGGCTGCAGTATTACTGGACGATTGTTTGATTTAATCCAAAAGTTCCTATGAAATTTTGGAATGAAGGTCGTTTTAAACAAGAAGGTTCTAAATTATTTCACTTAAACGCGAGTGTCCTTCAGGGCTCTATCCTAGGTTCTATGCTGTTTCAGATCTTTATTAATGGTCTTCTTGATGTAATCAGTTCCAAAGTAGTTATTTATGCAGATGACACCACTATTTACAAGGTTCGACAGAATAGACATGGCTGATGCTCTTGAAATGAATCTCCAAACAGTGGTTAACTGGAGCTTGTAAAGTTTAATGCCTCCAAAACAAATTAATAATATACAATGCGTCCGTGCATTGAATACTGTTGCTATATCATCTCGGGTGCCCCTCCTATTCGTCTCGAGGTCTTGAGAAAATCAAAAGAAATATATGCAATGTACTCTACCTTGACTTGGCATCTCGATTTCTGTCACTTTCTCACAGACCTGACATGGCTTTCCAGTTTCTTTTCTACAAATATCTTCATAGCAACTACTCTGTCATGGGTGCCCCGAGCACATGAATTTAATCGCACTACTAGATTGACATCCAGATCCCACTCTTTTACCAGTGAAATAGTTAAATGTAACCGTCACTTCTACTCTAACAGTTTATTTTCTCGCATTTCCCGCCAGTGGTATTCTCTTTCGTTTACTTGCTTTCATGATAATCACAATTTACAAAGATTTAACTAAAACGTCAATTGCTATTTTCTACATGAATTTTGTTAACATTTCATCCTTTTCTCGATTTCCCCATTTTCTCTACCAGTAACCCACTGCGCACTAGTGGCAGTTCCTCCTTGCTTGAGATGAAAAGATTAAAAAAGAAAAATAAATACACACCCGTTGACACAAATAAACGATTCTACACTTTTAAAGAAACAATTCATATGATAAAAACCAAACAAGAAACCATTGGAATCATTCAGAAATATTTCTAATATACGTCATAGCAAGTAGTCTAAGAAAGATTTAAAAATGAAACAATTCGAAAACGATTTATAACACTTATCGCCTTACTTGGGGTGAAATGATAAAAAATCACTGGAAGTGCGCAGATACTATTCTAATATTAGATAATGGAGCTGGAGTTTTTAATCAATATTGTTTAATATGCAGTTTAATATGCAAATATTCCCTTAGTTTTAGATAATGTAAATACACATTTCTTAAACCTTGAACTTTTTATAAAACATATTGGATATTTTAAACTTTAAAACAATTAGAATAAATGTTCTTCATAAGAAAATTTATTTTTGTTGGATAGTTTTAATTAACTCGCCTTATGTGTTCAATACTTGAGATAGGATTATAATCTCAATTGCTTCTAAAATACATCTATTTTAAACGCAAAAGACTTTCCCACGAAAACCGAATACGAAGTCGGTAATGACATCTGCTTAAATGAAGAAAAGAAAATTCGGGAATATCACAACTTGGCGGCTCTCTTTGCCTTACCTAATACGGCAAATTGCAAGGTCGAACTATATTAGCAGAATTTGGGGCAAGTAAACTTGAAAAGAATGTACCTAGTGCGCTTGTATATATATAATCCAGTTATTCGAGTCATAAACAGATAAAGAACGAACACTTGACATTCTGTTCTAGCATCAGTTGAAAAGTGCTACGTTTGGAAAGCGTGAATCAGACACGATGTCGCCTCACTTGAAGAAATCAGCTGGTAACGAACTTGTAATCATCACAGCGATTCCTTTTGCATGCTTTTTATTTAATATAACTCGCTTTCCTATACAGCAGTTAAACCAGTAAAGAGCATAGTTTATTAAAAATTAGTCTGGGTTAAGACAGAGCTGCAGGAGTCGAGGACTTCCAACATTCTTTAATATGCTTTTGAAAATACTTGAACCCCAAAAGACACAAATTCGTCCTCTTCACTACTTTATGATAAAAATATCCAATGATTAATGTCAAAATTATACAATACTCTCACTCTCTCTCTCTCTCTCTCTACACACACACACACACACACACACACACACACACACACACACACACATATATATATATATATATATATATATATATACTGTTGAATTACATAGTTTCTGGTTATAATAAGATTAGACCAGTGCACATTTGTATTAAAAAGTGTTCAATGCAATTATATTGTAGAACTTTTGAATATTTTCTATTTGTAAACGACTTATTACGCGATGTAGGTTTCTATCATGAGTAGTGTCTTCATGCGTTTTGGAATAAATTATTGTAATAAGTTATTGCAAATCGCCTGAAGAGATCATTCATGGCAGATAGCTAGGTCGCATAATAACTCGTTTATATATATATATATATATATATATATATATATATATATATATATATATATATATATATATTTTATAAGCATTTCACCCCGAGCAAGGCATGTCACTGCCACTACTGTGCAGGGGCTACGTAGAGTGGAGAAAGGCTGATTAAATATAGGAAATGACAGAGGGTGGGTGATAGGCGGGTAAGGATACCGAGAATGAGGGTTGGGTAGATGAGAGTGTTGTGAGAATAGTTGGGAGTTAGTGTGATAGGAGGTGTCTATTGACCCTACATTTAAACATCTGGAGATTGTAACTGTCGGGAAAGCAGACTTGTGGAAGGGAGTTCCACAGGCGGGAAGCGCGAGAAAAGAAGCTGTTGGAGTAGAATTTACGGTTACATCTTATTTGTTTAACTGTAAAAGGGTGGGACCTAGTTGATAATCTAGTATCTCGTGTAAATTCGTGCTTAGGCGGCACCAGTGATCTAAGCTCATCGGAGCAGAAGCCATGAAAGTACTTGTAGAAGAGGCACAGGGAAGCCACATCACGCCGGTGAGAGAGACACTATTGTTTTGTGGATGAAACTGAAGCGAGTAGATATAAACACGTAAAACTCTCAACGAGAAAAACATATTTTCCTTAACAGGTTATTCAAATTTTGCACTGTATCTTTGGCTCCATGAGCAAAGTGGTAGAGGCCTACTTTAGCTTGCGGACTGATTTTGTTTCCCCGTAGGTAAAAAGAGATCCGCCTTGCGATTCATGTCGGAGGTAGTATTGTATTTAGTCGGATATTTCTGTTATTGTTGTGATTAATGTCACTGTCTTATAAAGTAATAAAATAAAACACAAATAACAAATCAAACACATCTAACCACTAAACATAACATTTATATATATATATATATATATATATATATATATATATATATATATATATATATGTATATATATATATATAATTACTTAATTACTTAATTTTTGTTCATACTTAAATTCGACCAGTAAACAGTTGTACTGAAAAGTGTCCAGAGCATTTATATTGTAGAACTTTTGAATATTTTTCATTTGTAGACGAGTTATTACGCAACAGAGAATTCTACCATCTGGTGTCTTTCCGTGTTCATAAAAAATCATGGTTACATGAGCGTTCTTAAAAAAAAAAGGAAAAAATCAGTTATTGTAAATCTTTTGAACAAGTCTGAATTGCATAATAAATCGTTTACAAATGAAATAATAAGTAGAAACCTGTGTTGCGTAATAAATCATTTACAAATGAAATATATATATTTACGCACACACACACACACACACACACACACATATATATATATATATATATATATATATATATATAAACCAAAAAGTATTCTGGGACAGTGATCCAAATCGAAACTCTATGCAATCCTCTGACTGAAAACATCGATCTCTGTCTTTGTATAATTTCTACAGGTCTCGAGAATTTTATGCTTTTGGCGGTAGGTACCTGACATTTTCTTTTACTTTTTCTATATTTGTCAGTTTCCTTAAAATTTTTCTTGGTCTCATTTTATTCTATGACAACTTACCAATATTATATATATATATATATATATATATATACACCAGACTTCCCACCCAGAACTAAGGCTCAACTAAATAACGTCCACATAACACCCTCGCTGGTCGCCAAGATAATTGCACAACTTGACCCACACAAAGCGAGCGGCGGTGACGGAATCCCAGTCATAGTACTGAAGAAATGTGCCCCAGAACTCTCCTCTGTCCTCTCTAAACTCTATAACCTCTGCCTATCTGCTTCCTGCTTTCCTGCCTGTTGGAAGTCCTCCTGCGTAGTTCCTATATTTAAGAACTCTGGCGAACCCTCAGACCCCGCCAATTACCGTCCTATTAGTCTCCTTCCAATCTTTGGCAAAGTTTTCGAAGCCATTATCAACGCCGAGGTGATTCAGCATCTTATGGCCAACTGGCTTCTCTCTGACAAACAGTACGGGTTTCGCTTCACCAGGTCTACTGCTGATATGCTAACGACCATTACCGAGTACATATACCAGGCACTCGACAAGAATGGTGAAGCCCGAACCGTTGCCTTGGATATCTCCAAAGCATTCGACAGGCTGGCCTCTTGTGCAAACTGCGGAGCTATGGGATAACTGGACATCTGTTTGGCCTCATCCAGTCTTTCCTCTCTAACCGCACATTGAAGGTGGTATTAAATGGGCATGCCTCCCAAAACTACCATACGAACGCGGGCGTCCCTCAAGGTTCCATCCAGGTCCCACGCTCTTTCTGATCTACATTAATGATCTCCCCGACACCATTAGATCCCAAGTTGGCATGTATGCCGACGACAGAACAATCTACTCTCGCATCGATCAGAAACCAGGTCTGGACGACAAAGTGAACCTCGCTGCCGTACTTGAAAGGGACCTCCAATCCGTAGTGGCCGGTGTAGGAAATGGTTGGTAAATTTCAATGCCTCTAAAACAAGTCTGTTATCAACTAACCACCATAGACAATCGCATCTACCTCCCATTAGCATGGGACAGGCTAGCCTCCCAGAGAGTAAAATACTACGCCTCCTTGGCCTTACACTCTCGGCGGACCTCAAATGGAATGACTATATTGAATCCATTGCCAAATCTGCTGCTATGAAAGTCGGCTTCCTGTGCAGCCCGGAAATTTTTCCCACCTGAATCTGTTCTGCACATATACAAATCTACCATCCGCCCGTGTATTGAATATTGCTGCCATATCTGGTCGGGTGCCCCTGCTGCTCTCCTTGGGCTTCTTGACAAAATACAAAGGAGGATCTGTAACGTGGTTGATACTGACTTGGCAGACCGGCTGCAGCCGCTCTCTCACCGGCGTGATGTGGCTTCCCTGTGCCTCTTCTACAAGTACTTTCATGGCTTCTTCTCCGATGAGCTTAGATCACTGGTGCCGCCTAAGCACGAATTTACACGAGATACTAGATTATCAACTAGGTCCCACCCTTTTACAGTTAAACAAATAAGATGTAACCGTAAATTCTACTCCAACAGCTTCTTTTCTCGTGTTTCCCGCCTGTGGAACTCCCTTCCACAAGTCTGCTTTCCCGACAGTTACAATCTCCAGGTGTTTAAATGTAGGGTCAATAGACACCTCCTATCACACTAACTCCCAACTATTCTCAGGACACTCTCATCTACCCAACCCTCATTCTCAGTATCCTTACCCGCCTATCACCTATCCTCTGTCATTTCCTATATTTAATCAGCCTTTCTCCACTCTACGTAGCCCACTGCGCAGTAGTGGCAGTTTCGGGGTGAAACGCTTATAAAAATATATATATATATATATATATATATATAATTATTATAACATCTTCGCGACACATAATTTTCTCTGTTTCGGAATATTTTGACTATGACTGCATCTTCAGCCCATCATTTTTGGGGTGACTAACCAAAATTTCTTTCCAAAGTGATAGCTTGTAGATGAAGTCGTAGTAAAAATATGATTCCGAAACAAGAGAAATTCTGTCTCGTAAGAATATTAAATTGGTTATATTATAATAATATTTAGCTCTACATTTTTATTGAATACTGTAAAAGTAAAAATAAACGTCAAGTAACAGTAAATTTCTTATTGTCATTGCTGCACATTATATATATATATTGTAAGAGACTCGGCTATGCTTATCAAATTGGCCTTGTGCCAAAAACAACTAATATTCCCACAGTTTAAAATATCAGAAGGTTGAAAGAAGGATTTTAAAGAATAAATGTGTGTATGAAATGTTCATAGATATTCATAGATAGTAAATTGTTCAACGAGAAATATAAGAAGTTAAATGTTTCACAGAATTTCAGATCATATAGTTGATAATAGCAGAATGTGTGTGTGTAAAAAGATTGAAAATGTTACCAATAAATTCTGTGTTCTTTTTATGGCCTGAGAAAAAAATGAAAAAAAGTCAAGCAATAATGGTGGTTGTACTTATCGGAGTCAGTTGAAGTATCTTGTTGTTTTCTTTGACGTTGTGTGGGTGAAGACGAAGAAAGGAAAATTCGAAGAAGAGGAAAAACGAATGTTTGACGCGCCCTTATATCCGGGTCGGTAAATTAAATTTGCTTTGATCACATTGCGACGAGGTCCCTCAAATTACCACTCCTATATCAAACTGACTTGACCAGTCAAGACGTGGTTAAGTAGTGGATTTTGCTCACGAAGTTAGCTCAAAAGAAATACCCATTTTTCTTAGATGTTAAGAAAATTTGACTTGGATGATAGATCAATTTGCTCTTTCCTATTCAATCAGAATCCAGAATCTTACTTTTCACACCGACTTGTGAAATTTGCCTTGTTCTGCGTTTTTACAAAATGTTTACAAACGTTTTGATTATGCGGTTGTGCAATTTTACTTTTTGTGTTTTAGTTAGCTGTTGGCTGATATAGGATTTGAATTCTATAATATATATATATATATATATATATATATGGCCTAACGATTGTATTTAAGTATGAAATACAATGCTGCCTCTGGGAGTTAGGAGGTGTCAGGAAGAGAGTAGGAGAGAGAAGAGATTACTGATGAGAGTGGAGTGAACGAGGAGAAATGTTATGACGAGTGAGAGGTTGAAGGGGGTGTCAGAAAGAGAGTAGGAGAGAGAAGAGCGTACTGATGACAGTGGGGTTGATGTAGAAAAGCATGAGAGAGAGGATGTAAGTTAGTTAGACAGGAGATAACTATTACATTTAAATTCTTGGAGATTGTAACTGTTAGGAAAACAAGTATGAGGAAGAGAATTCCACAGGCGGGAAGTGCGAGAAAATAAGCTACTGGAGTAGAATTTGCGTTTACAATTTATTGGTTTCATAGTAAAAGAGTGGGATCTAGTTGCTAATCTTATGTCTCGAGGAAATTCGTATATAGAGGGTACAAGTGAGCTAAGTTCATCGGAGCAGAAGCCGTGAAGGAATTTGCACAAAAGACACAGGGAAGCCACACTGCGTCGGTGAGAAAGCGACTGTATCCTAGCTGCTAAATTTCGCTAGTCACCCAATATATATATATATATATTTTTTTTTTTCAAATAAATCTTTGAAAATTACAATTTGCATATGGCTATTTCAGAGAGGAAAAACCTCACTTTTTCAGCGGCAAAATTTAATTATTTTGCAAAATCTTGGTGCTGACCTTGAACGGGATCTACACTCTGTGGTGAATTGGGGCAAGAAGTGACTTGTCAACTTCAATGCGTCCATCAACCATCACAGGCAACCTCTCCTGCCTCACATAAGCATGGACCAAGCCATTCTCCCTGAGTGCAATACACTGCGCCTCCTCGGCCTTACCCTCTTTTCTGATCTCAAGTGGAACCACTACATCGAATCCATAGCTAAATCCACTGCTAAGAAGGTTGGGTCACTGTGTCGATCCAGGATGTTCTTTCCGCCTGAATCCATCCTGCATATATACAAGTCTACCATTCGACCCTGCATGGAGTACTGCTGCCATTTATGGTCAGGCGCCCCTGCCGCTCACCTCAGTGTTCTCGACAGGCTCCAAAGGAGAGTTAGTAACGTGATAGGTGCTGACTTGGCGGCTCGACTACAGCCACTTCCCCACCGACGAAATGTGGCCTCCCTTTGTCTGTTCTATAAGTACTTTCATGGCTTCTGCTCCAACGAACTTAAGTCACTGGTGCCTCCTCAACAGGTGTTTTCTCGTGCAACCAGAATGGCATCTGGGTCCCACCCATTCACAGTTAGGTTAGTCAAATGCAAACGACAATTCTACTACTGCAGCTTCTTCTTTCGCACTTCACGCCTGTGGAACTCGCTCCCATATTCTTGCTTTCCTGACGGCTACAACCTCCAGAAATTTAAATGCAATGTCAATACTCATCTACTAACCACTTGACTCTAGCCATTTCCCCACCCCGTATATCCTTCCCATTCCCCTCCTTGCAACTGTCATTACACCTTCATTTTCATCTTTCTATTGCTTCTTTCTAATTGGTTGTAATCCTCTTCTCCCTCCTCTAATTAATTTTCTTTCAGTTATGTAGTCCCCCGCACATCAGTGGCATTTACGCCTTGCCCGGGGTGAAACAATTAAAAAAAATACAGTACAAAATTCATTTACCGGAAGTTTACTTAAAAAGAAGTTCATACCCGGAAGTTTACATGAAAGAAGAAGAAGAAAAAAAAGATAATATCAGAAAGAATAATGTTATAAGAGAGAGTAGATTTTGTTACAAGGTTGTCGTCTACACGTTGATATAGAGGGTAGGGACAAAGGGGCGGGGAAGAGAGACGACGCAAAGGATTCAAAACACGATCATTGAAAATGATTTATATTACATATATGTCAAGAAAAAAAATGAAGCGTGTTGCAGGAATGTAAGTGCGGAAAACGTAAGAAGGGGAAAAAGAAAACAACGGGTTAGACAGGTAAAGATTTAAAAGAAAAAAGAAGATAAATCATGCCAAACAGGCAGCGAAAGAAACGCCAGTTAAAGAAAA
The DNA here is from genome assembly GCA_037127315.1 of Ascarosepion bandense. NCBI lineage: Eukaryota > Metazoa > Mollusca > Cephalopoda > Sepiida > Sepiidae > Ascarosepion > Ascarosepion bandense. The sequence continues at coordinate 1,433,852 of JBBBDQ010000189.1, forward strand.
GTGGAAAGTAAGGGATAGATACATAAAATGGAAAAAGAAAAAGAGAAAGGAAATAAGAATAATATGACAAGAATTACACCTACTGTCTCGTAACAACTACTCAAATCACTGTCACACACATATATAAGCAGGCGAATACATTTTATATCTTAAATACTAGAGGGGAGATGTTCAAGTGAGAAAAGAAAGATTTTATTCGCCAGTGTAGCTTAAAGTACAGTTGACACTTTACGAGTTTATATGTACTCATAAATTGTAGTCCAAGTTAGTGAAGAATAAAAACTCACCAATTAGAATTTGGGTCGTCAAGCACTGTCTTTCTCGATGCAAGATAAAGAGATGCTTTACGTCAAATAAGACATAACAGATGGCCTATTGTAGAAAATAAGAAATGCAGGAGATTAGATTAATTCAAACAGCTGTTTTATTTTCTTGTATCACCACACGGTCAGTTTTAGACCTACTGAAGTGACAGGGTGTAATCAATTTCCGTTTTTTTTTCTTCAGATTAGGTCATTTGCAGTGGTGTGCAGCAACATAAATCTATTTTCAAGATCTATGATGAAATTTGTTTGGCCTTGAAAAGTATTGCTTCATCCATTAGTAGATCAGATTCTATCATGCCCAGATACTATTGTCTCGATTGTCGATGAGTTGTCCTACAGAGATTGTCCGTGAGAGACATTACTTAGAGAAAGCGTACGAAAATTGTAACGCTGCACGAACACATTGGCACACCTTACAGAGAGATCACGGATATTGTTGGTACCTGACTTTCACTATCTGTCGTGCAATTAAGGCGAAGAAACTGGATTCATCAGTCTGAAACGTGATCAGGGAAAATGTGAAAGATCCTATGAAGACACTATTCGTTTTGTCTTAATTAATTTGAACAAGTGTGTAATTCTGTGTGTGTATAAGTCAGAGAGTGGTCATCCATGTTAACCAAGAATTGTGGTTGAAACCTTAACTGATAGACATGCGGGTATCAGAACTTGACCGTGGACCAACGGAAGACATTCGACAGTTATGATTGTCGTTATCTTCTTAAGGCGCTGGAGAACAGGTTACATTTTAATCGTAATCATGCAATATCATCAGAATAGACTATAGGAAACGTACCAAGGCAGTGGAGCCAGCGTGATGACTTGGGTTTCTTAGATTTGATTCTGGGTCACACGTGGAAGTCAATTTGTTGCATACTAAATAAAATACTATTAATTGCGAGTGTAACGAATAAATCACATAGAAGAAATAAACCGAAAATAATTAGGAGATATTTATCAATATAGAAAAAGGAATATATATCAGGTTGGTTTAAAACTTTTTGCCAATTTATAATTTCATCTTGAAAATAAAAACCTCTGTGTTTTTGAAAATCTTTATTCATAACAATAACGACCTTTTCTCTCTATTACTTGAATCCATCTGTCAACAAGCTTATAAATCCTTCGCTTATAACATTCTTTACGTTTTGATGTTAAATATGAATCTAACTCATGTTCAATCTCCTCTCGTGATGTTAACCTAAGGCCATCTAAATGGTTTTGTAGTCATCGAAATAAGTGATAATCTGAGGTAGCAAGGTCAGGAGAATATGCAGGATAGGGCAAGATTTCCCAACTAAATTCTCATGGGAGATTTTTAGTCAGTAGTGCTGTGTGAGGACGAGCATTATCATGATGGAAGATGACTCCCCTTCTATTGACTAAAGAAGGTCGTTTTTGGGTCAAAGCAGTTTTTAAACGATGAAGTTGGTCCCAATAGAGACTAGCAGTAATTGTTTGACTGTTGTCTAAAAGTTCGTAATGGATGATCCCTTCAATGCCCCACCATACGCTCAACATGACCTTTTTGGGATGGAGTCCTGCTTTTGGTTGCTGAAGTGGTCTTCCTCCTCGATTTATCCACGGTCGCCGACGTTTAACGTTAATCCACTTCTCATCACCTGTGACAAACCTACCCCAAAATTGTGGCTGAATGTGTCGTTAAACTCCTAGAGTAGAGCATGCTAAATGTGTTCTTTAGATGAAAAGAACATGTGTGAGAATATTGCAGAAAAATTTGATTTATGCTTTAATAATCTTTAAGAAATAAGTATAAATTAATCATGGGGATATATTTAAGTAATAACAATATGCATAAAATAAGTTACAGTGATTTAAAACCGGCAATAACTTTTACAACCCGGCGAGAATATTGCATGTGAATAGAAACCTAGTTGAATGAGTACACTAAAAAAAACTGAGGGTATTGAGAAAAAAGTGTCCCTTAATATTAAAAAAAAATCACGCTGATTAGGAAATTCATCTTGATTGTGTAATAACAGACGACCGAAAATAGCACTCAGAAATCCGAAATCGCAAAAGAAGCGATGTATTAGGCGATCGAAAAATTATGTTTTAAACAAATAAAACGGTGCTGGATTTTTATACAATGTTTACTGAATGTGGGAAGAATATAGTCATAAATGAAATTGAAAGAGTTAAAGCGATAGAGAAGTGATCCTACCCACGGATATTGAGAATAATCCTGAAGGAACATTGAATAAACGAATAAATTTTCATAAGAATAATGTGTTCAAGTAAAATACTGTAGGCAATTAGAAGGAGAAAACGAAAACATTAGGGCATAAAATGAAGATGAAGAAATACAGCGTGGAGAAGGGAAGACACAACATGAAAATGCAACCAGAAGCGTATTGGACAAATTTAAGTGAATAGATGGAGGAAGATATAAAACAGGTAAGAATCAAATATTGTTGAGAAGAACGAAAGAGAGGAAACAGGAAAACAGTGATCACCACATCCTGATGGCAGATAGCAAACAGCCCCATCAGAGTTTTTATAACTATTTCGCAATATTCATGATACAATTATGTTTTTAAGCATAGCATATATACCTAGTAGGCAGTTAACGAGACATTTTAGTCTAACAAAGGATCACAAGCATGGCGAATACGGCAAAGAATTGAACACTCTACATTAGTCATGAACGGTGAGAATAATTTTGTAACCACGACTTTAATCAATACTCTAACCAAAATGGACAACCTAAATAAACATTCCTAGCTATGGTGTTAATAACAGGTAGATTTAGTTTTCTCACTGAATAAAAATACAAAACTGAATTGAAAACAGTGGAGGAGGCAAAAGTGAGCAATTACATCATTTTCTCATAAAGATATCGCTATTCAGATATAATAAAGAAATGACATTTTTATTGAGTTATGTTTGCTTACTTTTTAAAGAAATATGACATGAAGAAGTATCAGATTGTAACAAATGTTTTGTTTGGTATTCTATGACAAATAAAACAAAAGAATGGTTAATAGAGAAGGAATTAATAAACATTTACATTAATCATTGTTTTTGGTCACTTTAACAAAGCTGTAAAAAGTTTATAATGGCATGTTTAAAAAATAATTTAGTTTTGAAATAATAGATTAATTAATTTTTGATCTCTTTTGTTAAAGTTAGTTCAAATAACATTGTAAGTTTCAAAACAGATGGTAGTCAGAAAAAGTGAATATTGTTGATGAAATATTCTTCCGAGCCAAATTTATCCAGATCATTAGTTGTTCATGCAGTATGGAGGCCTTCATTATCATAATGATTTTTTTGTTAGATAAAGGTGGTCTTTTTTGTCTAAAGTCGATTAGAAACACCTTAACGATTAAAAATAACCTTAATCTCCGAATGATTATCATTTAACAATGACTAATAACATATTATCTACACCTTCTATAGATCTTGCCAGCAATCATGACTCCACAACGTTTCTGTGCTTTGCTCTTTATAAATGTTTTTGTTAACTTTTCTAAACATTGTTCCACCATCTGTTTAGTTAGATAGGTTGTGCGTTGTTTTCATCTGTCCTTTCAATCTCTGCTTTGAGTAATAGTATTTTCAAGCCCGCTTTACACATTATTTGCCCTCGAAATTTTACTACTTTCTTTCTGGTGTTAAGTGTAAGTGTTCTTTTAGTTTCCATTTTATCTAAAACTTCAGCGTTAGTAACATTGTATCCTCAGCATATTTTTATGGAACCAAATTTTTGTTGTTTCAATCCGCTTTTTTATCTGTGAGAAAATTATTTTAATGTTTTCCCTTACGTAGCTGCTGAGCAGGCCTTCCACTCTCCAATTACCATTCTGATATAGGATCCACTTCTCACGTTCGATAAAGTTTCTGTTAAAATTTCGCTTGAAAATAGCGGCATTCAATGATGTGCAATAATCATTGTTTGTGATTATTTGTTTACTAGCGTTGCTCGGGTGTAATGAAAGCTTTAAAATTAATCCATGGTCCTGGAACTCAGACTCTTTGGACGTTGGCACGAAAGACTAGAAAGCAATAGTTGTTTCCAGTTAAAGCGAAACCTTAGACTGAAAGAAAAATGAATGGATGTAAGTCAAATTTTGATTTCCTGGTATCGATATCAAATAGGATTTTTTCGTCGTAAACTGAATTTTGATGAAAAATAAGTCCTCTGAGTAAATGGTATCATGGCTGAGACTAAGAACTACAATTATACTTACTTAGAGCCAAACCCGAAGCAAAATCTAAAATAAAAGGGTTGAAAAAAATACAGACATATAGGCAGATAAACAGACACACACACAAACATCTTGCCTTATATATATATGTATATATATTATCGATTTTCTGCACTATTGTAAGAACTGCAACCTTGAAACTTCTGAATATCTTTTATTATGTCTTCGTTTATGAGTGTATCAAATTTGTTTAAAATGAGAACACTCCTTCTATAACCCAAATTTTTCGATTATCGATTTTCGATATTTATCGGGGGTACCTCGACACAAAACCTAGTTAAAAACACTCGCAGACGCTTATAGTACAACTGTGTAAATTTTCAAGAAAATCGGTTCAGACGTTTCGGAGTCTATAGGTAACGGACACACACACACACACACACACACACACACACACACACACACACACAGTTCCATTTATAAATAAGTTTAGATTAGATAGATAGGTCATGTGGATCTGGCTTTCTAACTTTTGGCATTATCCAATGTTTTTGATTTTACACGACACAATCATATGGCTAACATTAAAAATCCCCCCTGAATTCCATAATGGTAACTACTTTCAGTGCCTCAGAAACAAGTTTTCTTAGGATACCTCTTATTTCATTCTTTCTGAAATAGGAAGACCACTTCTGAGATGTTCTTTCGCACACTACGCCTTCAACATATGTGCTTTTAATGATTTCTCCAGCTGCATTTATATTATTCTCTTTTCAAAATTCACCAAAAATGATTGTGGTTTTTACTTGGGGAAACCCTGGAATCGATTTGGAGATTTTTCGAGATGTCTGAGAGAAAATGAGAGTTATTAATCATGGAGACACTGGCCAATATCACTTAAAAACTGAAAGTTGATTAGAACCTGTTCAAAATATTTAATCAAAATATTAGACAGAACCATTGTTACAACAGGACTGAGAGAGTTATGAGAAAGAGAGTGAAAGTAATATTTTTAGAGATTTACTTTATGATATTTTTAGATAGGAATTATTAAGAATAAAATTAATAGATTATCTTATATATGTTTTTATGACATGTTTACGATATTGTGTATAGTTTTCAGGCGATTTATAGCAAATTTTTGCCAAGATTTGAGACAAACGCTCAGAATAGGAAGATAGATACTCAGGTAGTTTATGACATGAAGTCGTATAAACTAATTGTTTCAAAATAAAGCAAAACATATAAAATCATGTGCGTAAAACACAGTGAAATAAAAAAAACAACGAAAAACAGCCACACAGGTTGTTTGAAAAATATCGTATTTCTGAAATATGATATATTTGATATGATCACTGTGTCGACTTGCAAAAGAAAAAAGAAAGCGAATGGAAGATATGGTGGTAACTTTTAATTAATCCCGAAATTAACAATTAACCAGAAGGCAAAATTTATTCGTCACAAAAGAGTTTTTCGTTATTTTTCCATGAGTGTTGACACGGAAGGACGTTGCTGTGATTGAGAAGTTCTCTCATTCACTTTCATTCTTATGTTACTGACAAGTAATCGGCAAAATTTCTATATTGGGAATAATTAAAGAATCAAATACATAAGATATGTACTGTAGTATGTAATAATAAAAGGAAAAAAAACTTTATCCTAGAAAAAGACGTGAGATTTAACTTTTTGTAAAATCAGAGATACTTTGTTGTAGTGGTCTGACAAAATACGGGGAACGAATGTATCGACACAACACATTTTGTTCACTACGAAACAAAGATCGGAGTCGTCAAATACGAGCTAGATACTCAACCCATGTAATATCGTGACAATGTTACAAGGACACGCAAGAAAGTTTTAAAGAAAGAAAGAATTGTATGAGAACTTGTGATCCAATCAGAACGTTTGATCCGGAAAAGTATTGTCACTCGATTCAAATAATTCGTCGAGAATACTAACATAATAATGGCAGGAAACATTTTTATAATTTTTAAATGTAAATATTTTAAATTCTCTGTTTTTGCTTCTCTACTAACCAAGTACACACTCATACACGCGCGTGGGTGAGCATGCAGACACACACATATGTATGGAAATATTTTAAAAGATTTTACCTTGTTACTTTTTTTTTTAATCACATCACCCCAAGCAAGGCGGTAAGGCCACTGGTGTGCAGGGTGCTACGTAAGAGTGAATAATTTGGAAAAGAGAAAGCCGGAAACCACATCCTAAACAGGGAAAAAGGGATGAGCCTCTACACCCATTCAATAGACGTGGGTGGAGTTTGAACCGGGCGATAGTTCAGTCTATCTACTCCAATTGAAAAGAATTTAACAAAAGAGAAAAGTGGAAAGATTGGAAAAGTGAAAGCCGGAAACCACATCCTAAACAGGGAACAAGGGATGAGCCTCTACACCTGTGATTCTATGTATTCCTAAAAATAATTTTATTCTACATTAGGTTTATGATCATGCGATATTTACTTAAGCAGTGTCATTACAGAAATGAAATTTTAATTATTTTTGTTGTAATAATGTTCACTCTTTACAAGATGCAATGGAAAGTTAATTTTAGTATTAGCCGTCTCCCCACAAATAATCATATGACATTCATTGACCAAGAAACGAGTACTTCTTTTTTTTTTAAAATCAAATATCTTTCATTTAAAATATTTTTTCAGAAATAAGTGTTTTTCAAATCCAGTAGCTGCTATCACTCTTTGCAGTACTGATGGAGTTAATCAACCTAACATTTTATTTGAAATAGTGTGAAATGTTAACATCTTGATTTTGTCTTTATTTTCTATTCAAGAGAAGTGTACCATCCATTTTCATTTTTTCTTTTAATAGTCTTCAGCTGATGTGGTTTCTGTTACTTATTGCAATTTTTTTGTGATTCTATACTGCCAATCCACAAAAAAGGATGATCCTTGTCAGGACCTCCAGGATTCATTTGCGCATAGCCTAATTTAACCATTGATCTTGGCAATCTGTTGAATAAAGCTGAGTGTTCAGATATTTTTGAACGGTTTCATTGCCATGCATGGCATTCACAATGTTTTGATCTGACGAGACTCAAAATATTTTGTCATGAAACTTGAGCCACTCGAAGTAGTGATTACAGAGTAATAAGTAATTTATGTAGATATATAAGAGGAACGTGTCGCATTTGTAAGCAAGTTAGGCAGTGCTTGCCTTGGACTAAATAGATCAGCAGTCACACTTTCTTCTTGTAGCACATTATACACCAAACCCAATAAAATTATAGACATTACTGAGATTACTATGCTTAAAATCTTAATCTATTTAAGAACACGCGAGGTAGAGAAATACAGAATAAGTGGCAAGATTTGGAATTTATCTAAACTTATATATAAATGGAACTTTGTCTGTGTGTGTCTGTGTGTGTGTGTGTGTCCGTTACCTATAGACTCCGAAGCGGATGAACCGATTTTCTTGAAAATTTACACTGTTATACTATAAGCGTCTGCGGGTGTTCTTAGCTTGGTTTTGTGTCGAGGTACTACTGATAAATATAAAAAATCGATAATCAAAAAATAGGGTGATAGAAGGAGTGGTCCGATTTTAATCAAATTTGATGCATTCATAAAGAAAGACATAAGAAACGATATTCAGAAGTTTCAAGGTTGCAGTTCTTACAATAGTACAGAACATCGATAATATATATATATTTATCCTTAAAAATTCAGTGTACGACGAAAAAGACTTATTTGATATCGATACCAGGAAATCAAAATTTGACTTACATCCATTCATTTTTCTTTCAGTCTACGGTTTCGCTTTAACTGAAGACAACTATTGATTTTTAGTCTTTCGTGCCAACGTCCAAAGAGTCTGAGCTCCAGGACCATGGATTAGTTTTATAGCTTTTATTACACTCGAGCAACGCCTTGCTATACTGCTAGTGTATATATATATATATATATATATATATATATATATATATATATATATATAGCAGGAATGTGCCGCTTTGGTAATCAAGTTAGGTAGTGCCTGCCTAGAACAAAACACATCAGAAACTATATTCTCTTTCTGCGGCAGAATATATGCACCCAATCACAAAATTATGACGATTGCTCTGATTATTATGCATAATGTTTGTAGATTAGCTACATAAATCTCACAAGCTGGCTACCCTGAGTAATTATTGACGGCAGGTGCCTGATATATGGGTTAAAATATAAGTTAAGCCTACCAAACCTCTCTGTGTCGCGTTCACTAACATACGCGGTATCCGCACTAACCTTTATAGCGTAGAATCATTCCTCTAAACTAACTCACCTGATATCTTAGCCCTGTGTGAAACTAACCTTGACCCGTCTATCCCTTCTCTGAGTTCTATGTTCCTGGTTACCTTCCCCTCTTCAGGAAGGACTCCAACGTCCATATGCATGGGCTTGGTGTATATGTCAGCGAGCATCTCCCCTAGCTAAAGTAACATCTCATGAATCCCTGAACAAGTCTTTCATGTGCTTCCGTCTCTCACTTCTAAGCTCCGTTAACTATTTCTTCTTCATCTACCGCTCCCCATTCTCCTCTGACTGTTCAGTACTTGACACCATCTCTGAAAATATCGACACCCATCTGCCCATATTTTCGTGTTTGGTGACTTTAACGCCCACCACATTCGAAAACTCTGTAACCGACCCTGCTGGTGTCCACACCAATAAGTTTTCAATCTCCCAATCCCTTACGCAAGTGGTGGACTTCCCCACGCGTTTCTCCAATAGCCCTAACGGAAGGGACTCGCTACTAAACCTCTGCTTCACTTCCACCCCACATTTTTGCACCACCAGACAGCTCTGCCCTCTCGGAAATTCTGACCACGTCGTAGTTTCTGTCAACATCTCATTCCACTCCACCCCTACCCAAGAAATCCAGACCAGCAGAATATCCAACTGCTATCAAAGAGTAGACTGGGATTCGTTCCGTGACTTCCTCTGCGACGTCCCTTGGAACAATGTTTTTAGTCTTCCCATCGAAGACTGTGCATCAGAGGTCTCCTGCTGGGTTAAGGCTGGCATCGATGCTTTCATCCCTGCTAGGAAATTTCAGCTTAAATCCCATTCGTCTACCTGGTTCTCGCCCTCTTGCTCGGCTGCCATTGCCCACCGGAATCACTTCTTCCGGCTTTATCGTTGCCACCCGTCGGACCAAAACAGGCGTCTGTTCGCCTCAGCTCGTAATAAGTGTAAAAAGATACTTAATGAAGCTAAGATGCTGTTTGCTGCCAGAATGAAGCAGCGCATTGCATCTTCTAAGTTCGGAGCCAAAGACTACTGGCGCCTCTGTAAAAGCGTGCTCAACAAGAATTAGTCCTCAATACCCCAATAATCAACGAGTTTGAGGTCCTCATCATGCTTTGCCCATAGATTCTCGTGTCTGGATTCGTCTGGATTCGTCGAGACACCAGATTTTCCATCTAGAACAGGCCCAATTGAATGACGTCCACATCACGCCCTTGCTGATTTCTAGCATAATCTCAAAACTTGACCCTCACAAAGCGAGTGGTGAGGATGGAATCCCAATCATAGTCTTGAAGAAATGTGCCCCTGAACTTTCCTCTGTCCTTTCTAAGCTTTACAACCTCTGCCTATCTTCCTCCTGCTTTCATGCCTGTTGGACGTCTTCTTCTGTGGTTCCAATATTCAAGAACACCCCGCAAATTACCCCCCTATCAGCATTCTTCCGATCTTCGGCAAAGTGTTCGAAGCCATTATCAATGCCGACGTCGTTCAGCATCTCACGGCCCACGGGTTCCTTTCGGACAAACAGTATGGCTTCCGCTTCACCAGGTCTACTGCTGATATGCTAACGAGTATCACCGAGTATATATACCAGGCTCTCAACATGAATGCTGAAACCCGAACTGTCGCCTTGGATATCTCTAAAGCATTCGACAGAGTATGGCATGCCGGCCTTCCACGGAAACTGCGAAGAACTCACACTAACTCACACCCATTCTCTCCATATCTCTCCCTATGTACATCCTAACTATTCTATCACCCTCCTTCTGTCATTTCCTATACCCAATCACCCTATGTAACCCACTGCGCTATAGTGGCAGTGGAATGCCTTGCTTGGGGTGACATGATTAAAAAAATGTTTAAAGAATATCCTGCATTATCTTAGTGTTATTGTAGTAATTAAAAACTATGGATATGGAAATATCTACGTCGTATAAATCACCTCAAACTTAAAATCACATTATTATCAATAGATTTTCGTCACAGAAAATAATATCCAGTTTTTTTAATCGTTTCACCCCAAGCAAGCCGGTAATGCTACTGATGCGTAGGGGTCTACATAAGATAAAATAATTAGATCGGAGTAGAGTAAAGAAAAAGACGAACCAGTTACAGGGTTTCTCAGAGAAGGGAGCAAGGGAAGGATTGGAATACAGGTGTGATGACAGTTGCAAGGATAGAGAGAAAGGAAAAGATATATAGGGTGATGTAGAATGAACTGGAGTCAAGTGGTTAAGAGATGGGTATTGACATTGCATTTAAATTTCAGAGGTTGTAGCCGTCAGGAAAGCAAGAATATGAAAAGAAGTTCCACTGGCGGGAAGTGCAAGAAAAGAAGCTGTTGGAGTAGAATAGTTGGCTGCATTTGGTTGATCTAACTGTGAATGGGTGGGACCCAGTTGCCAGTCTGGTTGCACGAGTAAACTCATGTTGCAGGGGCATCAGTGACGTTTTCAGTGCCACATATGTTCAGTGGGAATTTTCTTTCTTATTTTGAGTTCTTTATCTGCTTACATAATATTTTCATTATGCTTCTGGATAAGTCTTTGATATATTTCTGATTCGTAACTGCTTTTGAAATGTTTGTGATAATGAACACACATATATCTAAATATTACCCAGATAAAGTGGTTTGCACGGACAAAAAGAAGTGATAAACGGAAGTTAACAAATTTTTGTAGAATACGGTTCTTGTTGAACTTCCTCTCGAAGACCTTGAATTGTTTCCTGCATAGAATTTGCATCTAGATCGTAAGCATTGTCATGCAGCAAAATTACAATTCAACATTCTATTTTCCCGCTACGAAAACGATATTTTCTGTTCGACTGTGTCATTGAAATTGGCGATTGTTTGCACGAAAATCTTGCTTCAAACAAATCACGGAAAATAATTTCTCCTGAATTCCATTAAAATAAAGGATAAACTCTCTTTTTCAGTACAAATTTCACCTCCAGTGATTATCTGTACAAAAATTGCTTTTTACTTTTTCTTTCTTTGTTGAAAAAGGAGAGACTGTTAAGTTCATGTGAAAGGAATTTTGTCAGCTTCTAAATTTTTTCTAAGTATTACAACCAAAGTCTGTCATTGACGGATTGCACAGCTGTTAAAGAAATGAGTTAAGTGAATCCCATTAGATCAACGGATAAATGCAGGGATCCCCAAAAGATATCTTTTCGCTCTTACTCATTTTCTTCTTTATATTAACGACCTGCCTTATTACATTCTCTCAACATTAGCGCATATATATATATATATATATATATATGCAAGTTTTATTAAAATTTATTAAAACAGGTACTGTGGTTAAGATTTAATATATTTTTTCATGTCATCTTATAATTGTCCGAAGGTTTAATTTATCAAACTGCTTTCAGCAGTTACCTTTAGCCATTATCAAGAATGCATTTTATTTTACTTTTAACTAAATATATAGATTGCTTCATCTATGTATGTAGAGTTATAGGAATGTTTACGTTTCCAAACACGGTCAGCACATTGTGACCGTGTTTATAGTTGATATTTTTAATGGTTGGCTTTTCTTGTGATTGATAATGCTTTTATTATTTTTAGATTTCAAATAGACCTTTAGAAAAAAGACGCAAGGTGTCAAGTCATGTGAACGTGGTGGCCATTTATAACAGCACATTGTCATTATCACTAATACGCCCGATCCATCTTCCTGGTAGATTCTCATTGATATAAATTTTCACAGTCAACTTAGTTCTAATGCATTTTGTTAAAATTTGAAATGATTTGATCATGAATTGGCTATGTTATTAGACTACAAAATTATGTTAATATTTCTTTGGTGGTGATGATAGGGGAACCTTGTATAAAAACACTAACATAATTCTGTCAAAATTGCCCTGATATTTTATAACGTATATCGGTAATAAGCATTCTTCTTCTATGTGCGTTGTCCTTTCAGGACGTAGGTGATCATGGCTTTTCATTTATCTCTATTTGTGGTGGCCCTTAGCAGACTTTCTTTTGTTACACCACACAACCTTCGTTCCGTCATCTACCTGATAAGATCCTTCAAATATGTTATCCGCTGCTTTCCCCTGTCTCTTTTCACTGCTATCTGGCCTTTTAGTATCAGGTTCTCCAAGCCCTCTTTCCTCATTACATGTCCCAGGAACTTCAGCTGTCTCTTCCTGATGCTCAGTATTAATTCCCTTTTCGTTTCCATTCTTTCCAAAAACTCATCATTGCTCACATGCTTAATCCATGATATCCGCAGCATCCTTCTGTAGAACCATATTTCAGTTGCTTCAAGTTTTTCCTTCACCTTTGATGATATTGTCCAGCATTCACTGCTATATTGAAGAACTGACATCCCATAGCAATCCAGTACTCTTTTCTTTGTTTCTAGCAAAATTTTCCTGTCTTTTATATACGGAAGTCAATTAATCGATAAATTTATCCTCATGGCCTTGATAACAGATAACAAACCTTAGTAAATATCTACATTCACTTGCATGAGAACAAATAAACGATCAATATTGTATTGGTACTGATTGTTGTTCTTCTTTACTGTGCCGTGTCCTTTCTGGACGTAAGTAATAAAAGCCCTTCACATCATACTGTCTCTTCTAGCTCTTAATAAGTTTAGTCTTTATGTTATTTCTCCCAAATCTTGCCATTTATCCACTCAAGATCATCCAGTATGTTAAGCGTTGCTTTCCTCTGTCCCTCTTTCTTTCTATCTGTCCTGTGTGTATCATATTCTTCAAACCTTCCTTCCTCATTACGTGTCCCAGAAATATCAACTGTCTTTTCTAATATTAGGTATACGTTTCCTTTTTGTTTCCATTCTCTTCCAAACCTCATCGTTGCTCACATGTTCTGACAAAGGTATCCTCAGCGTCTTTATATAGAACCCCTTTTTGATGCTTCGAGTCTCTTTTCATCCTTGAGGAGATTGTCTAACATTAGCTACCACACAAGAGGTCAAATATCTTTTCTTTGTTTCCAAAGAAATGTTTCTGTCTCCTTATACTCTGCTAATCTGTTTGAATCCGTCATTGGCTATCCCAATAAATCTTCTGATCTCAGCGCTGATTGATGTCAGAAAATCTACTGAACACATTTGTTGCATGTGCATTTACTCTGATGGAATTTTGTCTTCGTTTCTTCTGACCACGTGATAACTTCAATCTAAAAAATTCAGCTGAGATCAGAACGGTATTCTTGTTTCGTTAGGGATCCAAAGTGTAACTTTGGAACGTTTGCGATTACCACATTCCAGAACGATGATATGTCGATTATTCCTTTCCGTGGCTGGCCTAACTAAATATTGCAACGAACTAATGTTATCACTTGTGAAAATTCTATCATTTAAGAGCCGATTTTCCGTATTAAGGAACATTTAATAGATAGATTATTTGCATTAATTGCACAATAGTTCAACTTACCTCGGGAATAAGGTCGTCATCTTTCCAAGTGAGAAAAACTTTAGATTGTGCGCTGCTTTAACAACGAAAGGAAAGAAAAGTTAAATATATTTTAACACTATCCTTCATTCAATACAATATACTAGATCCACTCAAAACAAAAGTGAGTTAGTGGATAAGAGGCATAAGATATGAGGATATGTAGGATATAAAACTTGACTCAAGACTTGAAGCTGCTATGGTTGAATGATCAGTGAAGCCTGATTTTTGGATTCTCTCTTGCACGATATAAAGGTTCTGGATAATAAACAGTAAAATGTCTTGCTGAAAAATTGAATGCGAATGGAATAAGGATGTGTCAACACTGTATACACGACATGGTTGTGAAGGTCTGAACTAGTGAAACTATGGAGTACAGTACGTTTGAAAATAGCGATAGATAAAATATCGATAGGAAAGTTTTGTCGATGGCAATGAGTTCACAGAATAGAAAGTAATTCTAATAATCTATATATAAAATTCTGTGACTTCCGTTAGCCATGTCATGGTTACAATATTGAGTTTTAAAAAAAGTCCTGACAGTAAGATGACCTTGAATTGAAATTTCTTTAGGATTGAACATTAGGAATCGTATTTTAAAATAGATGAACTTAATTGTTAGATTTTCTTTATGTTAAATCCGACGACAAAAATAACAACTTCGTCTTATAAATATAATCATGACGATAAGATTAACGTTAATCATCCAATTTTAGTAGCATAATAACTATGTTGATGATGATAAAATTAATACTAAATAAAATAATAATAATAGTAAAAATAATAATAATAATAATAATAATAATCACAATCATAATAATAGTTTGATAAAAGTAATAGTAATACTTATTACTATATATATATATATATATATATATATATATATATATATATATATAAATCTTTTGACGAAGTTTTATTATAAAACTATAAAACTTTCTATGAGATTTGTCATTATTTTTCCATTTAGTTATTCCGTTCCGTCCGTGAAGCACAGGGTTATGAGATCACAGATAAAATAATGCCCATAACGGTCAAACCTTGAATGAGGGAATAAGTCTTTTTCCTTAGTTTTTCTCCCTGTTAAATAACCATGATTTTTAAAAGTATTTTATCTAAAATAAAGAAACATCTAGAAAGGCTTATAGATTTCATCAAATTTTCTAAATTCATCTTGTTCTTCATCAAGTCAGAACTTAAAATTCATACAAAGAAATATAGCCAGTTAGAGACAGATATGGTTCGAAATAGCTATTTTTTAAGTTCATTTCAGTGACCATGATTCGTCCACAGAAAGAAATCCTGGTAAATAATCTGATCAAATAAACCCATGCGGAATAATGTGTATACTATAAGTAATTTCACAGTTTATATGTGAAGTGGCTTTTTGGTATAGAATTTGAGGCAATTGTCTTGAAAATAAATACTTAAATATGAAACGAAAACGTATGCGTTTCATATTATTCATGTAACACCCAATTTCAACAGTGAAAGATATAAAACTCAATGAAGTATGGAAACTTTAGATGGAGAAAATAAGAATAAAACAGACACTGGTTCACACATACTCTATCTTTGCATCTCTCTATATCGTGTGCACAGAAAAATAGAGTTATTAATTATAAGCGAAAGTTATCTGATCCTTTATTTCATGTCTCCAATATGAAAAAGGGTTAAAAGTTGTTTCCGTGATACATTATCTGAACTCTTAATTCAAAACAATTATAGACCAGGAGGACGCACAAACTCACATATGCAGAAACATATATGCAAATAGACAGAAATCTTGCCTAAAGATCGATAGTGGCGTGAAACTGAAAATTATCATGCAGTATTGTTTCCTATGTTATACACTATATATATATATATATATATATATATATATATATAATATTTATTCAGAAATTATAACATGGATATGTTATATTATGACTACGAAATAGCTATTTTGTTTCGACATTTCTTGTGTCTTGTCAAGTGATGCGGTTTATTTAAATTGAATGGTTTTAAAAGGTTAGAAACAAGCAAAACCCCTTTAATCAGGGAGGCATTGTTGTATGTAAAATGTGGACCAATCAGAGTAAATCAACTTCTAATTTGGAGAATTTGTGGACAGACTTAAAAATAATCTTGGGGGGCATTAATATTAATATTATAAAATAAACCACATCACTTGACAAGACACAAGTAGTGTAGAAACAAAATAGCTACTTTTCTAGGGATATTATAAAATATCCATGTTATAATTTCTGAATAAATATTATTAGCTCTACTTTGTATTGAGCACTTTTTTAAGAATAGTGTTTCTTTGAACAAAGAATATTATTCCATCCATACGTACCCTATACTCGGATATATATATATAACAGATCATTCAATATATCCGGGGCCTGACTCATATAACAACCTTTAGGCAAAATTCGACTTTATTCATCAACATATACTCCTTCTAAAGTGATACCATGATTACAACGCTTTCTGTAACAATTCGATGCCTTTTGCCTCAAAATATGCCTCAGTTTCCGATATCACTTCTTCGTTGAAGCTAAATCTTATTCCTTGGGGCATTCTTCTGAGGTCTGCAAACAGTCAGTAGTCGCTGGTGAAGGATAGCTCTGGAGAATAGGATGAATGCGGAAGCAATTCGTAGTACATGTAGTTTTACCATCGTTGCGATCGACTTGTGGCACCGTGTGGTTTCTTGGTGAAATATCACTTTTTCTTCTTTATTTGTGGCAATTCCTTTTCGCGATTTATTTCTTCAGAGGCACCAATAATGCTATATAATTTTCTTTATTGATAGTTCTTTCATTCTCAAGGTAATCGATAAACAAATTACTTTTCGTATCCCAATGTACGGAGGCCTAAACCTTGCCTGCTGATATTTGCATCTTTAGTCGCTTTGGACAGCTTTTACCTGCTGCTGTTTACTCAGTTTACTGCCGATTTGATTCCGGAACGAAGTGGTGGATCCATATTTTATCTATTGTCACATATTTATGCAAAAACTCTTTCTTGTTGCGTTGAAACAGTTGGAACATAGCTCTGAATCGTCGGGGCGTAGTTATTTTTGATCGACTGTGAGCAAACAGGGCACCCACTGTGAACACAGCTTTCTCATTGACAAATGTTCATAAAAATTGTGAATACACTGCCTTCTGATATGTTCAACTCTTCTGCTATCTCACGCAACTGTCATTTACGAGGAACCAAAAGGAATTTGCGGATCTTTTGGGTGTTTTCTGGGACAACTGCCAATTTTGAGCGCCCCAAGCATTTAGCAATGTTAGTGTCTGTACGACCGCGTTTAAATTTGGCATACCACCTTTTAACAGTTTTTCCCGACGGAGCAGAGTCCGAAAAACGCTTATGAAGCCTTTGCTTTACATGAACAGTATTTTTCACCATCAGAAAGTAATGCTTTATTAACACAGGAATTTCAAATGTTTCCATTGTTTTGACAATTTACAAAAATAGTTTCACTGAAATAACTAATTTGTAAACTAATAAACCGATTAGGAACCAAATTTTGTCACGTGCCATTTGAAGGTCACTACTTCATAAAAATCATCTTTTATTACTGGCGCCATCTATATGTCAGGCCAGGGACTTTATTGATTGATGTGTTTTATATATATGTATGTATATATATAAAAGTCTGTTTCGCTATATCAGGGTGACACATACACATGCTTCTGGCCGGGATCGAAACTCGACCGTATTCTATATAAGCAGTGTATACACACACTTGTCACCGAAAGAACTCCATTCATTTCCGAAGAGTAATGCATATATCGCAGAATTGGAAGCTGTTTTTACAGTTTTCTTCTCTAGATAACTCAATCGTAATGAGATTTTAATATATTAGTCATTCACATACAAGCCTGTTTCACTGTATCACAGCTTATCAGTGTTGTTAGCCACATCCACCTGCTTCTGGCAGGGATCGAAACTCAACCGATTTGGTGTCAGTCGGAGTCATTAAGGCAGTATCTTCTATATGGAGCATAATTATAGCAAATTAAACATACTTTTTCAAATTATTTTATATTATTTTACGAGTACATTCGAAAGTTAACATTCATTTTCAAGATTCTTCTGTCTATGTGCTTCTGTCTATCAATACGATTACTGCAGTTATTCAAAATTTGTTAATACCTCAATGTGTGTCTGCTTAGAAAGAGAAGGCGCTCTAAGCTTGGATGTGCGGATGGTAAACTATCTGCTTGTTTTTGTTTTTGCTTTCTTCTTATCAAGTTGGACAAAATCAATCTGGTGCCCTTCTTTGTCGCTCCTAGCTTTTACTGAATAATAGCAAAGATATTGTCAAAGTTCGGGCATTCTTCCAAGTCTTGAACATAAGTATAACACACTGATATGGATTATTTCATTTAAGATTATTTAACTTCACATATATTTTCCTACAGAATCATTCTGTCTATCTATCAAATATAGGCTTATTACCTTATCATTAAATGATAATTTATATAATTATTATAATTACAAATGAGTTCTAATTAAGGATGTGAGAGGTTTTGGAGAACTTTGTTTTCTTTTCTCCGTTGCATCTTGTTTAGTCATTGAATATAAAGCCTGGGGAAGAAAATAACAGAACATGAGTTTAAAATCAGAGGTGCTTGTGTTTTCACTGAATTTTCTTGTCATTAGGTGATCATCAGTGAACCGCAAACGTTGATATATCTTCACTGGAAAAAATTAAAAGTGAAGATCACCTGTCGTTACAAAAAGTGAAAAGAAAAAAATTGATTTAATTTTTTCATTTTAGAATATATTTTTTAATGTTATGAAAGCCTTTTATTTTCAACGCGTGTGCGCACACACACACATGCATATACATACACATGCACGTGCACACACATAGAAAAGGAGAGGGAAAGAGAAAGCCTTCTCATTTTCTTCTTCGTTTCTGTAACATTTGCAGGATGTTGCTATGATGGCTCTCCATAGCGTCTTCACCTTCGCAATTTGAAAAATCAACCATCCGACCGTGCATGGAATACTGCTGTCATATATGGTCAGGCGCCTCCGCTGTTCATCTCAGTGTTATCGATAGGCTCCATAGGAGAATCAGTAATGTGATAGGTACCGACTTGGTGGCCCAACTCCAGTAACTTTCCCACCGACGGGATGTAGCTTTCCTCTGTCTGTTCTATAAGTATTTTCATGGCTTTTGCTTCGAATAAACTCAAGTCACTTGTGCCTCTACCACAGGAGTTTACTCCTGCAACGAGACTGGCAACTGGGTGCAACCCATTCACAGTTAGGTCAACTAAATGCAGCCAAACAGCTTTTTTTCTCGCACTTCCCGCCTGTGGAATTCTTCCATATTCTTGCTTTCCTGACGGCTACAACCTCCAGGAATTTAAATGCAATGTCAATACCCATCTCTTAACCACTTGACTGCAATTCTTTCTACATTACCCTGTATATCCTTTCATTTTCTCCACCTTTGCAACTGTCATCACACCTTTATTCCCATCCTTCTCTTGCTCTTTCTCTGACACCCCCTGTAACTGGTTCGTCTCTGTCTTTACTCACTTTCTATCTAATCTTTTGCTTTTATGTAACCTTCTGCGCATCAGTGGCGGTACTGCCTTGCTTGGGGTGAAAAATCATAGTTTCAACGCGCAAACACACACGCACATACATACATACACATATGCACGTGCACACAGATAGAACAAGAGGGGGGAAGAGAAACCCTTCACATTTTCTTCTTCTTTTCTGTACCTTTTTTCAGAATGTGACTATTATGGCTCTCCACAGCCTCTTCACTTGAAATAATGTTTACCATTTTACTATCAAATCTAGTTACTGATATGCCAACCATTTACACAAGCTCCTTAGGCAAGTTGCTTTCTGTTTTTCTCTGACCAACTTCTCTTCAATATGTCATGTGAGTGTCAAATTCTTTAAGTACCCTTTCCTCATTGTGTATCGCAGAAATCTCAACACTTTTGTTAGACTTGAATTTCTTCTTTGGTTTTCCTATTTCTTAAAAATTCTTCATTGCACACATTCTCTGTTTATAATGTTCAATCATGTGCTTTAATACCATTAAAATTATCACCTGGTATAAATACATACATACGCTTGGCGAAACGTACCTAAGCCCTTATCTTGATGGGGTCAAATTTTGATAACATCAACTAATCAGATTTCTGCGTAAAAAACGACACAAAATAGTTTATACCAATTTTTCTTTGTTTCATTCTTTCTTTCTTTTTTACTTTCGTCTAAATTTTGTATCTTTGTCTCCGCCTGTCAGTCACTGTTGATACAATCAATCTTTTTTCTAATATTTTTTATTCTTTTTTCGTGTTCTTACATTTTTTCCCGCTGTTTTTTAGTCTTCCCTTTCTTTACTTTTCTAGTCATTTCTATTGCTCTATTTTCTTATAAATTTGTTTCAAGAAAAAAAGTCTTATTTCATTATTTCACGGACGAAATTATTTCATTTTTATTTTCCTCGCTCGTCAGAAAACGACTCGGCACTGAAAGCCGACTGCCCCCAGCTGTCTTTTCTTTGGATTTACATTGAGAATTCAAAAACAGGATCTGATGTCAGTCTCGGGTGACTTTTACTTTTGTTTTCAAAACTTCATTACTTCATTTCACTTGATCACCTCACCTTAAACCTTCAGTGAATAAGAAACTTTTTCCCGAATGTTTTTTTTTACTGTATGTCTTTCAAACACGGCAATGGCTGAATACATTCTTAAGTCTGACATTGAGTAAATCTACGCAACCTTCAAGCTTCCCTACTAGTATATTTCTCAACAAGTTTTAAACATTTTACAGAGGACACCTCCTTAGCTACATTTTGAAAATAAAAATTTGAATTTTGGTTCAGTATAAAAAAAGTTACATACATGTGAAATTCCGAAACAGCAGACAAACTACATAATTACATAAGTGAGTGAGTGACTAACGCTTCTAATAATAAATCTTATTCTTTATAAGTCTATAATTTTATCTGTTCAATATTTTTGCATGCAGTTTTCAACATTTAAATTCTGATGATATCTTCTACGATTTTTTTTAACTTTTTCTATTTAATATTTAATATGTTTATATTTAGCATTTAACTTGTTTTTCTGTTTAATATTTTTGCATGCCGTTTTCAACATTAAAATTCTGATGATATCTTTTTATCATTTTTGTCAACCAAACTTTGCTCATCACTTATCATTTTATCAGAAATGATTATCACAATTAATAATAAATACTCAATGTTTTTTTATTATTTTTTTAATCAATTGCATATAATTTTTTTCTTTTTAATAATTTTGAATGCGGTTTTAGGTATTAAATTTATATTAAATTAATTACAATGCACAAAAAATAATAGAATACATGGAAAAATGTGCGTATGAAATGTAATATTCTTAAGATTATATTAAACCTGAAAAAGAATAGGAAATGTTGTTAAACCTGGAAAAATAAAGCACAAGATATTCTCGTGAAGTAAAAGATAAAAGATTTTTTACATAAAATAAAATTTGAATGTAATATTTTAAGTAAGAAATTTCTTATTTTTAATCTTAGTCATAATAATATTACTTTTCATGCAGCCAGTTTTCCATGTAACATATTTTTCTTCTTCATATTAATTAAAGTAATAGAATGTGTTTCTAAAAACAAAAGAGTTTTTGGTTTTCAAATATCTCAATCGAGCACGATGCATTCTGGAGTTCAAAATAATTTGCACTATTATTCTTTGTTGCCATATTTTTGGTATATAAGAAACATTCATGGTAAAAGAAACATTCATGTGAAGAAATGAAAATATATCATTTGCAATAAAATTTTCATCTGATTTTCATTGCATTTAATTTTAATGATTTAAAGAATGCCAAGCAGATGGTTGGCATTAACATATATTCACCTCACCAAATCTGGTCTTCTTTGAAGAAAGTTTAAACACGCCTGATTTGATTAAGTGGAAAACGTTTTAACAGAGGACCGACAGTGTGACACTGATATCTGAAGGCACATTGGGTCAGCAAAATATGGCTTCCCAAAGCTAAGCAATGTATTAAGAAAACAAAAATGAAAATATATCGTTAGAAATAAAAAAGAAAGTGTAATGAGATGTAATATAAATATTCCTATATGGCAGTGAATGCTGAACAACTTACTAACAGATGAAGAGGACACTTAAAGCAACAGGAATGTGGATCTACAGAAGGATGCTAAAATAGTGTTCTCTAAATATGTAAACAACGACGAAAATGGAACAAAACATTTATATTTCTAAATTTCTAGAGTACATAATGAAAAAGATTCTATTAAAAATTTGATACATAACGGATTGGAGGCAATAGGAACAGAGTAAATCAACGCATAGCCAATAAAGTAAGATTGATTAAACGGATAGCGTAACAGGGTTTAAGAGAGATAACATGCCGACACAGTTTCTTAAGCGCTACAAAGGATAGGAAATTGGGCAGAGAGACATGATCGCCAACGTTCTTAAGAGACATGACACATAGAAGAGGAAAACTCAATATCAACGTAGTATAAAATACCCATTTAAACAAATAACTATATCAGTTAAAACTTTAATGACAAACATTTGGCTCTGTATTAGCTGCGAAAATAGCTAAGAAAACGTTCCAAAGCGGATGTATTTATTAATCTTTGGACTCGAATATAGAATATATCCTCTCTGAACTCTTGGCACAGGGTTTGACTGGTGGTTTCCTTTTTTTACAGCTTAATATCAGGAGCATCATCCAGATTCTGATGAATAGAGCATGCAGCAGAATCGGTCCAGAGATCGGACAAGAAAAATGTGACTTCGTTAAAGGTACAGGAACGAAAAATGCAATATTCATGCTCAGAACGCTATCTAAACGAGCAATACAGTTGCAGAAGGACCTTTATCTGTGCTTCATAGACTACGCAGAGGCGTTTGACAAAGTACGACACAAAGACTTGATAGAGATTCACGACAACCTCAACATTTTTGGAAAAGACATTAGGATAATCAAAAATCTATATTGGCAGTAAAACGCTTGTGTGCGGATAGGAAGTGAACTCATCAGGAATACAAAAATGGAAAGGCGCGTAAGACAAGGATGTGTTTTCTCATCGGAACTTTTCAACCTGTACTTACCGTACTTACTCGTTTAGATAGCGTTCTGAGCATGAATATTGCATTTTTCGTTCCTGTACCTTTAACGAAGTCAATTATGAGAGAAATAAAAGCTTTGCCGTGATTCGTCATTAGTGGTCACAATCTTAACAGTATCAGATACACGGATGTTGCAGTACTGATAGCAGACAAGGGAAGTAAAATGAACGCCCTTTTACAGAAGGTAGAAAAATAAAGTGAAAAGAAAGGACTGAGCATAAAATTCAAGAAACCTGAATGTATGGTTATCAGTAAAAAGAAGAGCCCAACGTGCCAAGTACAAGTCGAATAAACTAAAATAAAACAAGTAAAAAGGTTCAAATACATTGGAAATATTTTGACAGAGGATGGAAAGTGTGACACGGAGATTCAAAGACGCATTTGCATGGTGAGAGACGCATTTCAGAAGCTAAACAGACTGCTGAAGAACAGGAAAATCTTATTAGAAACAAAGAAAAGCGTGATGGATTGCTATGTGATAACTGTACTTCTCTATTGAAACGAATGTTGGACGATCTCATTAAGGATGAAAGAGAGGCTTGAGGCAGCAGGAATATGGTTTTACAGATGGATGCTGAGGATGCCATGAACGACGCACTTGTGCAACGGTGATGTGTTGGAAATGATGCAGACGAGAAGAAAACTCATACTTAATATCAGGAAGAGACAAATGGCATTCCTGGAACACGTTATGAGGAAGGCGGGCCTGGAGAAATAAATACTCGCAGGTCGAATAAAGAAAAGGAGAGACAGCGGAAAGCAGCACAAACGTACTTGTTAAGTCTGAACAAATGGATGGCGGAGCGGGGTATACAAGAGATACCAAGAGAAAAAATATTGAGAGCGACAAGTGACAGAGCCAAGTAGAAGTCCATGATCGCCTACGTCCTGAAGGGACACGGCACATGAAGAAGCAGTATATCAGGAAGAGAAATCTGAAATTTCTGAGGCACATATTGAGGTAAGATAAATGGAAAAATCTCAAAATCACAGGACAGACAATAGCGCACAGGAAAACAACGCATAACACACATATATATATATATATATATATATATATATATATATATATATATATATACGATGTCAATACTGAGACAACTTTTGGACAATTTTTAGGCAAATGTAATTAAAAATAAAAAAGTCTAATCAGAAAATATGAAAAATTTCCCAAAAAATATATAAGACTATGTTGTCTCTAACGCTTAACACAACTTTCTTAATATATATATATATATATATATATATATATAGACACAAGAACACAAGACACAAGAACAATAGACACAAGACACAAAGAAACGATATACAGTAGTGTAGAAAATCGATAATATATATATATATATATATATATATATATATATAAGGCAAGATGTTTGTGTGTGTGTCTGTTTATCTGCCTGTATGTTTGTATTTTTTCAGCCCTTTTATTTTAGTTTTTGCTTCGGGTTTGGCTCTCAGTAGGTATAATTGTAGGTCTTAGTCTCAACCATTATACCATTTATTCAGAGGACGACGAAAAAACTTATTTGATATCGATACCAGGAAATCAAAATTTGACTTACATCCATTCATTTTTCTTTCAGTCTACATTTTCGCTTTAACTGGAAACAACTATTGCATTTTAGTCTTTCGTGCCAATGTCCAAAGAGTCTGAGCTTCAGGACTATGGATTAGTTTTAAAGCTTTCATTACACCCGAGCAACGCCGTGCACTACTGCTAGTATATATATATATATTCAAATAAAACTCCGGAAATTCGACATATATAATTTTGCCATTTTTGGAATTTTATTTGAAATTGTACATATTTGGCTCCGTAAATAGATAATACTTTTTACATCGAGCTGTCTACCAAGATTATTTTTATCATTAATAAGATTAATATTAATAGGATCACTTTTAGGATTTTACCTACATGCCATTTTAGTTGTAGATTAAAATATATATTTATAGTGAAGATTTCAAGTAAACTTTCGATCGTATTCATGTTTTATTTAAATAATATTCAAAACTTTATGTAAATATGAATCCTCATCTATCTATCTATCTCTCTATCTCTCTATCTCTCTCTCTCTCTATATATATATATATATATATATATATATATATATATTGAAGATTTTAACTAAACCTCCGATTGTATTGTATTCATACGTCCATTTAAATAATATTCAAATCTATATATTTTTGAGACAGTTAAATAATAACCGACATCTATCTATCTATCTATCTATCTATCTATCTATCTATCTATCTATCTGGATAATTAATACTGAATCCACCATTGCTTTCTGATATAAAAATATGTACACACTCACACCCACTGAGCTTGCTTTAATAGTATTTAACAACAGAATAAACTGTCATATTTGCAGAGACACACACACGTTTCTCCACTCAAAATTCACACGTCATATATATATATATGTATTATCTTAGTGCAATCTCTGAGAAGTGTAAATAATTTTCAACGAAAATATCCCGACAACAATTTTCTGTAGACAGCATTTATCGCAATTTGGACAAACTTTCCAAAATGATATTCCTTTTTAAAAAATTTGCCGACATAAAACTGAAAACTGAAATAAATATAATATAAGCTAGCAATTTGACAGCGATGAAAGCCAGGCGTGTTTTCAAAATCCTAAAAATAAAAAAAATCGTCTAATAGGTTTTATTATAATAACATTGATAACTATCGGAATAAAAATAGTAGTATTAATAATAAAATTGGCCTCACTAATATTGAAGAGTATGCTTAAATAAAAAATATAAAAAAACGTAAGTATGAGGAATTGTCAGGTACTACTGTTTCACGTACAGCTTTAACAAATTTCATAATAACACCATATAGACAAGCGAATAGCATTTATATTTTAAGAACTCGAAGAGGTGTTATTTATTGGAAATAGTTCTTCAGGAGAAGGGGACACATGGAAACTGGTTTTATACGTACATTTTTTATATTTTTTCAATTGCTTATTCATGCAACCTATTTTTTCTATTAACTCCAGTGAATTATTTCGAAGTTCGAAAAATAATGCCAGTGTATTTAACCACCTTAGAAGTATTGTGCAAAAATTAAACTCAGCTTGATGGAAAAATAGTCTTGATCAAAGGCGTCTAACAGAAATAATCCCGAAATTTACAGTGAAATTCTACCATCTTTTAATCTTCTTGGTGATCAATGATCGACTCACCGATCAAAGGATGTTGGCATCTCACAACCTTGTGCAAATTAACAGAAACAAAAGGTATAATGTCTTCCTAGAATCGTTCGCATTTAACCTGATCACTTATACGTTATCTTCTTCTTTTCTATGTGCCCTGTCCCTTCAGGACGTAGGCGATCATGGCTCTCCACGTCTCCCTATCCCTTGTGGCTCTTAGTATGTTTGCTCCTGTTGCTCTAGCGGCCCCGTTCCGTCATCCACATGATCAGACACTGCAAATATGTTATCCGCTGCCTTCCTCTGTCTCTCCTTCCATCTATCTGTCCAGTCAGTATCAGGTTCTCCAGGCTCTCCTTCCTCATTGCATGTCCCAGGAACTTCAATTGTCTCTTCCTGATGCTCAGCATCAATTTCCTTTTTGTTGCCATTCTTTCTAACACCTCGTCGTTGCTTGTATGCTCAGTCCACGATATCCGTAGCATCCTTCTGTAGAACCACATTTCGGCCGCTTCCAGTTTTGTCCTCATGTCCAGCATTCACAGCCGCATTGAAGAATTGACATCACGTAGCAGTCTAGCACTCTTTTCTTCGTTTCTATTGAGATTTTCCTGTGTGTTAGTATTTTGCTCATCTTCTGGAAAGCGTCCTTTGCCATGCCAATTCGCCTTCGGATCTCCGTGTCGCACTTTCCATTTCCTACTTGGCGTTATTTTTCTCTTTCGATCGTATTTTCCTATCCGTTTGAAATGGTGGATTCCGTTTGTTTCTGCGCCTTTATAACACGATTGACAGTTGAAAGGCTGACAACATCAATATCCGCGATCTATCTATAAAGCTTGCCAGTGTGTTCGTGCAGCCTTACAGTTTTCGTACGCTTCTTTGGAGCAAAGTTCATCGCAGACAATGGCCGTAGGACAACTCATCGACAGTTGAGACAATAGTAACTGATGCAATCACTGATGACACAATATTTCCTCATAAACCCGTAAAATAGATTCATATTACTGCACACGACTGCAAATGACCTAATCTGAGAGAGAAAAAAACAAAAGAAATTGATTACACCCTGTAACTCTAGTGGAGCTAAAACTGACCGTATGGTGAAAGAAAGGGAACTAAAGCAGTTGTTTCAATTAATTTGCACAATGATGTAACTAACTAAGAAATATTGTGCAAATATTAAAATCAGTTTGATGGAGAGAAAAGAAATTCTTGAGAATATTTTCTTTTGATCAAAGACGTAATACTTAAAGTTTTTACAGTGAAATTCTGCCATCTTTTTAATCTTGGTGATCAATGACTGATACGTCTACAGAACGATGATGATGTTTTTTATTTATGGTTGTCAAATGATACATTATCATTGCCATTTAGCACATTGAAACACCAGAAACAATCAACGAAATTAAACAACCAAGACAAGTGACCAGTTCGCAATATGAGGTGCTGTAGACTAGAATATGCGGTGTTTTATGATAAAGGCCCGGAACTGAAAATCAGGAAGCTATTTAGGTTTGTTATATTCACTTACGCTCAAATAACTTTGAAATGTATAAATGCACGTCTTTACTCCTCCAGGTATGGGTTAATTAGTAGATCGTATACTAATAAATTATTATTTCTTTTAAAACTGTCTGAAAAATCTAAACCTATTTTCCGCCTTTAAATAATCCGCAAGAAGTTATTTTTTGTGTGTCATGTCCTCTTACGATGTAGGCGATTATGGCTATTCACAATTTCCTGTCCTTTTGTAGACCTAAATAAAATTGTTTTGTTTTGTTATTACTTTCAAAACTTGTTTCGGCATCTATTTATTCAAGCTCACTGACTAAGCTACGCGTTGTTTTCCTCCGTCGCTATTGCCTGAAATGTGAGTATCAGATTTTTCTAGCTGTCTAACCTTAATATGTGCCCTATAAATTTCAGGTTTCTTTTTCTGATTTTAAGCTGTACAGAACAAACACAGTGCCAAGAATTAAGAGTGTGATCTAACTTACGTTTAACATCAAAGTCTAAGGAACACATTCGATTTAGAAAGACTTCTCAGATAATAGTTAACCAAATATTTTGTCACCAAAAAGAAGATATTTCGAAAAGAGAGTCTGGGTAGATTGACCCTTAGAACTAGAATCAATGAAAATGTTTCGAATTTAAATTACGAGCTCTTGGTTTCTTTTGCGTTCTTCCATTTTCGGGAATGACATCATTCTTATTTTATTCTAATTAATTCTTCTTAAATCGTAAACAGCTTATCGAATGGGTCAATAACTTTTGCTATAATCATACTCATAGGAATAAGTGTGCTGCGCAACAAACTTACCGATAATTTCTCTTTCTCAAATGTATAAACGTCACATGACTCTCTCGCGAACAATAATCCCGTCAAATGTCTACAAATGGCCACACTGAACTTTGGATTGAGTACATTCCTCAGCATACCTGCAGAGATATTCCATTATCTGTCTCATTCATGAAGCATTGTCCGAATTTGCTTTCGCATCTTTCCACCTTCTTTTTCGTTTGTCTTTTTTTCTTACAATTTCTGTCCCGTTCCCTATCATTTCTTTTCCTAGTTTGCATTGTTCTGTCACTTAGAGAACCGGGCTGACTGCTTTATTCCTCCTTGTTTAATAAATTACATTTTCTTATCTTTGTTCGATTTGTCTTTCATCTAAATTCCTGGACAACCAATAACTTTCTCTATCTCTTTTTATATAATATATTATTATTTATTTATATGACAATAATAAAACTAACTATTGATATACGTTAAATTATATAATTTAATGCGCGTCACTATGAACAGAATTCCTGCTAATAACGTCCTCAGTAGTTGTCTAGAATATTAATTATTGAATCGAAAATAATAAAATAATTGTCTTGATCGTAGGTCAACTCTGATTTTGATAATTTTGCACTTTTCAGGGCAGTCTATACGAATGATAAAAATGACATGGAAGTGCTTAACGAGTAAGAAATTACGATACTCAGAGTTGATCTACGATAAGTATTGGAATATATACATATATACTTGACAAAAATATAGTTTTAAAGTATACTATATTTATCACTAAAATTGCTCAATACAATATGTAAATATAAACTGGGGGCATTGAGGTCAACACCGAGCGACTGTCTGTTTAATTCTTGAGTGTAGTTTTCATAGTCTGTCAATTGCGTGAAACAACTGTCACCACTTGGTGTTGGTCTAAATTTCACACACACACACACACACACACACACACACACACACACACACTATTTTTCCCAGAAGTGTCTACTCTATGTTGTCTTTTTGCTAATTGTTGCTCTCTGTGTTATTTGAGTGTTTGAATTTTTAAAAACTTTCTCGTTTAAAATCACTTAATTTTTATTTTCTTTTTTGTTTGTTTGTCCTTTCTTTTTACTCATCTGCTGTACTAGTTGGCCATGCTTCTTTTGGCGAGGGGGGTTGACCTGTGTACTCCTACCTTCCTGATTAATATATTAGAATGTTAGTTTATTATCGCACGGTCAAAAGCTCTGTTGGTTGCCGATTCAACTGTTTAAATAAGTTATTGTGATCTAACATTCAAAGAAATCAACTTAACTAATGGTAAAACCGATTGTTTTTGTGAAGATCTTTTCAGAGATCTAGCAGTTTTAACTCTTTGCTGAAGTTCTAATGGATATCTCGTCATTAACTAAGTTAAGACTTAGTAAATTTTATTTTTTTCAAATAGGAGTAGATAGGTGTTCTTCCTCCGACTTTGGAACAGGAATAGAAGCTCATCCCTAGTTTCCTGTTTTGGAAAAAAGTTCCCGGTTATTTTCTTCTCATCACGTCTTAATAGTGGTGCAGTCACGGATTTTTGTGATATGTGTAGATGATGGCAATATCTCTTCATACTGAGTGTACTAGGTTGGTAGTTCTTTGATTCCTTCTTCTCGACTGTATTTGCTCAGATAAGCAGTGGAATGATATAAGCGTTCTTCCAATGACATTGCGCATAGATAGGTGTCCCTGCAAGCACGTGCAGTAGAAAAAAGGAGGCCACACTATGTTGCTGTCTGCGCCTGTTTTTTTTTAAATATGACGTCCGACTGATCCTACTAGCTTACAAAAATAGCACACCATTACTATACGCAACCAAAGATGTGAAACTGAACAAGCCCAACAAAAACACATAGAACCCTCAAGATTTCTTTATCCAACATCTGTGTTATTCGTACCAACTTTTGCAGTGTCGAAAAGACCCCGAAATCCTAACTTTCTGTGAAACTAATCTTAACCGCTTCTTTGGTTTCTCGATTCATGAATACCTTTCTCTTTTTAGCGAGCAATCTTATGTCACATGCATGACCTGGGAGTTTATGTCCGTGAATATGTCCCGCTGGGTAGGAAACTCTCTTTTGAATCTCCAGACCATTGATACATGTAACTCCGTCTCTATCAACGAAACTCAGTCAACTTTCTCTTCTTTCACTATCGCTCCCATTACTCACATGATTATTGCGTGTTAGATAGTATTTCTGATGATATAGACAAGGCCATTACCCTATATTCACTTGCGAATATATTTATTTGGTGGCTTTAATGCCCATCATGCCAAGTGGATTAAACACGCTGCTCTGACTTTTCTGAATCACTAAACTTCCCATGCTTTTACCCAATAAACCTAACAGTCACTTATCTTTCTAGATCTCGCCTTTACCGCTATCTCTGTCTCATGTCGTGTTATACAGCTCTGTCTACTTGGAAACTCTGATCACGTGGTGGTGTCTGTACACATCATTTTCTTTTACCGCCAGCTAAGAACCTCCGACCAACAGAATATCTTTTTGTTATCAATATGCGGATTTGGACTCTTCTATGGATTAATGAAAACTTGTATCAGTAAATCATTAGTATGTCAAATATTACATTTCCTCTAAATCTACGCCATTGCTCAGTTCTGTAGAATAATAATAGAATAACAACACTTACCGGCGTAAGGGTCCCAGCTAGTGTCTAGCTGGCAGACAAAAATAAAGCAGGTTGTAACTCAATACAAACCCTGCTGTATTTACTAGCCTTCCCACGCAAGGCCGGATGTGACACATGGTCATTTTAATGTGGGTATTCCCAGCCATATAGCCGGGCCAAAAATATGTCTGACTATTTTTACCGAGTCGTGGTTCTACCCTTCGGGGGAACCACGACTGGGTTTGTGCTCTCTGCTCGGAAGCAGAGAGCTGACAGTGTTATAGTGTTATAGAGCGGTCATCCTAAGACGACTGCTTCAATACAAACCCTGCTGTTTTTCCTAGCCTTCCCACGCAAGGCCGGATGTGACACATGGTCATTTTAATGTGGGTATTCCCGGCCATAGAGCCGGGCCAAAAATATGTCTGTCTATTCTTACCGAGTCGTGGTTCTACCCTTCGGCGGAACCACGACTGGGTTTGTGCTCTCTGCTCGGAAGCAGAGAGCTGACAGTGTTATAGGGTTATAGAGCAGTCATCCAAAGACGACTGCTCCAATGCAAACCCTGCAGTATTTACTAGCCTTCCCACGCAAGGCCGGATGTGACACATGGTCATTTTAATGTGAGAATTCCCAGCCATATAGCCGGGCCAAAAATATGTCTGTCTATTTTTACCGAGTCGTGGTTCTACCCTTCGGCGGAACCACGACTGGGTTGTGCTCTCTGCTCGGAGGCAGAG
This sequence comes from Ascarosepion bandense, assembly GCA_037127315.1. NCBI lineage: Eukaryota > Metazoa > Mollusca > Cephalopoda > Sepiida > Sepiidae > Ascarosepion > Ascarosepion bandense. The sequence continues at coordinate 1,466,077 of JBBBDQ010000189.1, forward strand.
AGCTGACAGTGTTATAGGGTTATAGAGCAGTCATCCGAAGACGACTGCTTCAATGCAAACCCTGCTGTATTTACTAGGCTTCCCACGCAAGCCCGGATGTGACACATGGTCATTTTAATGTGGGAATTCCCGGCCATATAGCCGGGCCAAAAATATGTCTGTCTATTTTTACCGAGTCGTGGTTCTACCCTTCGGCGGAACCACGACTGGGTTTGTGCTCTCTGCTCGGAAGCAGAGAGCTGACAGTGTTATAGAGTTATAGAGCAGTCATCCTAAGACGACTGCTTCAATGCGAACCCTGCTGTATTTACTAGGCTTCCCACGCAAGCCCGGATGTGACACATGGTCATTTTAATGTGGGAATTCCCAGCCATATAGCCGGGCCAAAAATATGTCTGTCTATTTTTACCGAGTCGTGGTTCTACCCTTCGGCGGAACCACGACTGGGTTTGTGCTCTCTGCTCGGAAGCAGAGAGCTGACAGTGTTATAGGGTTACAGAGCAGTCATCCTAAGACGACTGCTTCAATGCGAACCCTGCAAACTATGACTGGAATGAAGCTAGTATTTATAAAGAAATGCTTCCACTCATTTACCAGCAGCCAATCACAGCCTAAGCAATGGACTATCCCACTTGAGCACAATGAGATGCTCCAGGGCACCATAAAAAGCTTTCTTTTTTAAGATGGATTATTAAGGTCTCAGATTGTTCAACAACTGTGTGCTTATATAAACAACAGAAGTGTTCCACAAGTTCCTGGCATTCTCAGTATCTTTCTGTAGAACACCATTTCTGGGGTTTCAATTCTTTTTTCATCTGCCTGGCATATGAGAGCAATGGTAATAGATCACAGTTCAATACTATTTTTCTTTTTTCTAATGAAATCTTTATATTCTAAATGCTTTGCTTAGCTTTTGTCAGGATTCTTTTGTTATTTTAATGTATCTTCAGAATTCTGTGTTGCATTTTCCATCTTCTGTTAAAAGACTTTCCAGATAATTAGATTGTTATAGTTATTTGACTAAGTCATTTGAATGTCATGCTGTTCATACCTTCTTGCAATTGATGTTTAGTCCTTCATTCTTGCTTTTGATCCTTACATTTTGTAGAAGTTCTTGTAGTTTTCTTTTTAGTGTTTGCTATCGACACTATGTTATCTGCATATCTTATGTTGATGAGTTTGTGGCAGCCGATGATGAATCCCGGCAGGATTTCTAGATCTCTTGGAAATGCTTCGTTGTATAGGTTGAACAATCCGGTAATTAAACACATCCTTCTTTTACAGCACTTTCGATTTTTTTTATATATCTGCTGAACTAATTTTCTGTTAGGGCACTCTTCTACGAAGAATGAACTCTTCCTCTTGCTGTATATAAATTCCCTGCATGACTTCTAGAGAGCAGTTTCTCACAGTGACTGCCTTGCACATTGTCAGCTCTCTGCCTTCCGGCGGAGAGTTTTAACCCAGTCGTGGCTCCACCGAAAGGTAGAATCACGACTGGGCAAAATTAGACACATCTTGTGCCATATATTGCCCTAGTTGTGAGGGTATTTGAATACTGCAGTTCCTCGTAGTAACTGCCATTGTCACTGTCGAGCTCTCTGCCTTCGAGCGGAGAGCATTAACCCAGTCGTGGCTCCACCGAAGAGTAGATTCACGACTGGGGAATATTAGGCACATATTTTTAGCCGGGCTACATAGTCCGGATAACCCACAAGAGTCTTATGCCCCATCTTGCCCTAGTGTGGGATTAACTGAATCCTACAGTTACGAGCAGTCAAGTATAGCAGTTAACGAAAGCAGTTAACGACAGCTACTAGTCAGGCAGTATAATAATAACTTCGGACTTAATTATTTCTGTATTACTTATTATTAACACTTCTTTTGGATATCTTGTTTATTGTTATACTATTACCCTGTTTTGAACATACCTTCTTGTTCCGTGTCTTACTTCAGGCACGAACCTGTCACCACAACTTTGCGGCGAAGTTTCACCACAACTCTACAACAAATTGATGACAAAGGTCCACAACATTTTGTCTTCGTCTATTTTCTGCAACTATAGACACTTGTTACTTATAAATCTTTACAAAATATATCAAGAAGTTCTAGTTAATAACTGTGACGTACTTTGTCGAACGCACTTGCGTAGACTATGAAGTACAGATACACGTGCTTCTGCATTTGTAGTGTTCTTTCTGATAAATTTCTTACCATAAACATAGCGTTCATTAGTCCGTTGTCTTTGACAAACCCGCACTGTTCTTGTTCTAAGGCTGGCCTGATACTTTTGTGCGCTCTGTTTATCAGAATTGTAAATATCAAGACTTTTGTAGATTTCATTTATTATTTCTGTAAATTTTCTCAATGAAATTGTCTAAGGCTGTCAGCATCTATATTACAAATTCATGTGACCCCACTTCTTTGCTTCACTTCAATTTAGCCAACTTCCACTTAGGTTTTTAATATATCATGGCTGTCGATATGTCTGTAAATTGCCGGTTGCTCTCTTTCGTTGTAGAACATTTTTCCATCACTGAAGTATGTTTTCTTTCTCTAATAAAAGTGTTTCGTCTTTGAATTTCATGTAGCCTGTTAATTAGCATGTCTTTTATCCTGTTATTTTTAATTCGTATTTCCTTTATCTATGATACTAATTATCTCTATTTTTTCACATTTTTCGTTGAGCCATTCTTTTTTATCCTGTATGTATTTGTTTCTTATTTCATTGCTGAGCTTTCTGTATTCCGTTCCATGCCTTGCCATTGTTTTTTGTCTCCTTTGTATCATGTCGAAAGTCTTATTTGTGATCCATTCGTTTTTTATTCGTCAAATATCCTTTGGATGATGTCGCTTGCTGATGTCACTGAATGTTGAACATTATCATTTTTAGATTATAATTTATCTGATTTGAAACAATTAATATTTAATTTAAGATTCAGTAAACTTAAAAGTTTAAAAAAGTATTCTTCGTAATCTAATGTTTTAGTAAAATTTAGTTACATTCTACTATTAATATAATATTGCTATCGCTCTTATGTTTTGATAACATCACTTGTGGCCGACTGTATAATAGAATATCAGCATGTTTATACATATAAGAAAAACTTTTTATTTTAAAGTATTCCCAAATAAGTGCGTTTTTACCGGAAAAGATGCACTAAATTTCGTAACACTTATATTTGCTTCCAGGATTTTTAACCCCAATCTGTGACGTAAATTGATTACGAATTTTAATAAAGTAATAATAAAAATATTGATCTTTCATCTTAATAATAACATCAAAATATTGGAGGTACCTGATATATATATATATATATATATATATATATATAAATAGGTATATGACATGGTAAATACCTCTGCATTCAGTCAGAAGCAAAAATAACCGACTGGTGTCGATTCGGTAGGGTTTCAATTTTGGCTGGCAGCAACTGTGTGTCTAACCGAATTGATGAGCTGTGATACAACGAAATATGACTTTTTGCGGATGACTATATATATATGTGTGTGTGTGGGGGATATACAAAATGTTTCGGAAATGTGCAAATTTGAAATAAACGAGATATTTTTAAATATATTTGACTGAACATTAATTAATCAATTAATTCATACACATCAGATTAATTAGCAGTTTTTTCTTGGTATATAGAGAACACAATTTTGACTCTTGTCGGGAAATGCACATTTTCCTCACAAGAATTCTCGAATATTCAACCCGGTTGATATAGTGTTTAATTATAAAAAAAAGAATATCTACTCAAATAAGTGTATCTATGAAAAGTAATGTTCAAACACACACACACACACACACACCCATATATATATATATATATATATATATATATATATATATATATATATAATATCCTTGTTTTTGTGAATTACTATAAAGTGGGGGTTCCACGTCTGTACCTTGATAGCATAGGGTTTGTGAGGACATTGAAGACTATCATGGTTTTTCACACCGACAGCTTCGTCAGCTGCCATTAGATCAACCGCCATTTTCCCCCGCAAAGATGATTAATGAACTTCTGCAACATATTTAATTTCCGTTTATAAGGTACAGCTATTCACTTTCACAAGTATCTCGTAAATCACGCAGAGCTTCTTCTTCTTCTTCTTCTTCTTCTTCTTCTTCTTCTTCTTCTTCTTCTTCTTCTTCTTCTTCTTCTTCTATGTGCTGTGTCCCTTCTCGCTGTTCTTTTTCAGCTATTAATAAATTCTGTCTTTTTATAATATCTAAATTTTCTTCGATCATCCATTGACTCAAGTTAGTTAGTTATGTGTTGTTTTACACTGTCTATTATTGCTTTAAATTTGTCCTGTGAGCTTCCTCTTCCTGAAGTTAAGTATTAGTGTCCTTTTTGTTTACAATTTCTCTAAAACTTCGTCATTGCTCACCTGTTCATTCCATGGTACCCGCAGCATCCATTTGTATAACTAATTTTTGTTGCTCCGCCTCTTCTTCATCCGTGAAGAATTTACTGTCATTTAACGTTTCACTACTCTTTCCTTTATATAAAAGTTAAATTCACTTGATTGAATAGTTTAATGAAGAATAATCTCAAAGCTACGTTGATTGTTCGTTTTAAGCTATTGTTAACTCCATACAAAGCCTTAGAGGCATTCTAGTCAGAGCTATACTTAATGAGGTTTTTTTAAGGGGGTAGAAAGAAGGACTAGAAAGCGAAGGATAGTGAACGGTTGACTAGAATTTAAGAGGGTGAGATCGGCGTGATCGCGGAAGCATCTACTTGGGCGTCTCTTCCACAATATAGCAGCCTGAAAAAGGTTTTGCATGAGAGGAACTTTCTTTTTACTAATGGAAAATGAGAAGAACAAGGATAAATCGACTCGGAGTACGTAGCATTAGCTAGTGTCAATGAATGTCGAGTACTGGAAATATATAATGTTGAATGTCTGCCATGGAAATAAAGATTGAATAGCAAGATTAAACAAAGTTTTTTCTGTAACAAAAGCGCTCTCGTTTCGAAAATAATTAATCACTGACAAATCTGCTTAAATGTATGTTGGAAAGTATGAATTGGTCATCTCTAACCTGGATATGAAATATTTAATTTGTGGTCTGATTGTTAAGATAGGTCGTGGCAAAAAAAGCCAGCCGGGCCTGGTCACTAACCAAAACGATGACAGATATGTAATGGTAGGAATTGTAAGCTTGTAGGTAATGGATAATGACGCAAGATTCTTAATCGGAGAGCAAGTTCATATTCCAGTTGGGTTGATTATATTCATTTACATACAAATACCCTTGGGAAAAGTATGAATAAAGCTCTTTTCCTCCAACTATGGTTTAATTAGTAAGACTTCGTCTCAGACATTATCCCCAACAAATTAATACAATAAAATATTACGTACACATTATTTAATTTTCGGCAGTAAATAACACATAAAAGTTAATATTATACTAACCAAAACAACGACAGCAAGAAGGAGTCAGCTACGTTTTGGAACTTACTATTTTTCCAGAATCTTTTACAATGAATAGTATATCCATCTTCCCCTTGTCATTTGGAGTTAGTTGGAATACTTATATACGTTCCTGGTACTGAGCCTCATTTAGAGTATAACCGTTGATCATGACAGAAAAAAACTCAGTTTCTGCTTTGTGATGATGAATTTGATTTTGGAGGTATTATGTCCCGCTGAGAGTCAACGTGTGTAAATGTTTGCTAGGCAACTGATATCAGTACTACTAGGTTACGTCGGTCAACATGAAGTTTGTGTGAGTCACACATACAAGAAGAATGGATTTAAATGGTGAATGAGCAGATTTTACAATGTTAAACAGATAGAAATACGTTCACAAGAAGAATTGATAGCCATTATAGACATTTTCCTTACAACCAATTGAATATTAAGACATTAAAAACTAAAGCCACAAAGAATCAAAGATATAAGAAAATATTCATTAATTATTTTGACATACAATGATAGCAAGAATATTATCCGGTCCTTATTCTGAATGTAACACAGTTAAAACTATAGACAAAAAAGCTAAAAACTTGTCCTGAACTCGATTCAGGACAATATTAGTCGTACTGATAGGCAATTATGATTTATATCTCTCTTTTAAACTCCACCATCACATAATTTTAAATATATCATGCGATCTGTCAGTTTAGAAGCGCGCCCATTTTCTTCTGAAATGAATGACCTTAGCCCCTTCGATACTTACCATAATGGGCCATCGATGATCTAAACTAGGAATTCTCACACTATAGCCACATGGCCAAAATGAACCATGAAAAATTTCAGGTGCCACCCAGCTAATATATGGGCTACAGCTTATGGCTTCTAAAATGAATTTTTCTGCGATAATAATTCATGCGCTACAGCAAAAAAACAACAAAAAACAACAACAAAAAACAAAAAAAAAACAGAAAAAAAGGCTTTAAAGTGGCAAATTTTGAGCAAACGCTTGTCGACAGCAAAGACTGACACAACTCTTTTTCATCTTTCTGTAATTCCCAAAGATCTACCAAGTGCCCATCATTAATGAGACGTTCGTGGTAATTGGCTCTCTCTAGGAACTTCGATATGTTTATTATGCGTTTTATCGACATTCATCAGTTAGTTTTGGTTACTTTAAATTATTTTAATAAGGGAAATGGATCATACCAAATATTCCACGACTTATTCAAACAACTAGCCTTTTATGACCATCTGCTAATTCAACAGTTTTTTAGCTAATTTCATTATATCTCTATTTCAAGATAGTGCCCTAAGGGTTATATGGCGTTTTTCTACTTAGAGCTAGTCTTTGTTTTTTTAGGTATCGCCGTACGCGTTCAAATATAAAAGAAGATCCTCTGTCCGAATGGATATATGCAACTAGCTCGAAGACTGCAAAACTGATAGAATTGCTCGTATGATCTTTGCAGACCATATAACTGGCCAGTTTATACAGAAAGGACACCGCGATTATACTTCATATATTGTCAACGTATTTGTTGCGAGTTTTTAACGAAAGCGGGCCTTTAAAATGCAATGCGATTCTTTCGTGGCGTTACGTAGCTTTTATGACATTGCTGATGTTAGGATGGTAGAACCTCAATTTATTTTCAGCGAAGGTCTTAGATGTCTTGGCAATTTATTTCACTGCTGAGTACGGAAGGTTTTTGATTTATGTATAAATCATGTATGTAACACATGGATGACAAAACACATCATGCACTCTGTTTGCCAGAAGCCAATCTACATACACGCGAGAGAGCGTCCGTAGCTGTATTATCTTTATCGAGGCGGTATGTTACATCGACCGAATAATTCTATCCTCTCATTGGCTTATCTTTTTTTATTTTGCTTGTCGTTTTCGTGTTAAACATGAATGCTATTGATTTATGATTTCTAATTAATTTAAAGCGTCACCCGATCAAGTAATGCATCTATTTTATCTGCGATTCGACAGTAGCAAAAGCTTCTTTCTCTATTACCGAATGCCTACGTTCTGATTTAGAGGAGGTTCTGAATAACGAGCCTCCCGGTGTGTGGTGAGATGATAATGGCGCAGTCTGTCTCTACAATTAAAGGTATTGTATGATCGGGCGTAGTAATGGCTACTTTAACGCGTGAAATACGATATAACAGAAATTTTGATACATATGTTAGAGGGTGATATTTTCTGAAATGACGGCATCAAATACATATTGTGCGAACATTCCTAACGACCGGCGTTGAGTGGGTAAATCTTTTCCGACCGGTAGTCTAATTAATGGATTCAAGCATGAATAGAGATTTATACTAGTTTTACTGACTATGTATCCACGCAGATATTATTCCGCTGATACTGAAGAAAATGAACAGTCCTTTCTTAGTTTTGTTAATGCTTAACAGAATCCGTTAATTGTATTTGAGTTCAATTAACACCTCGCATCAAGTAACCATTTTCTTTCTCTTTTTATGTAGATCCTGTCTAGGGTTGTTAAGGAACGTGAGGCTACGAAATACTCGAAAAACCTTTGCGACGTAGTGGCGGTTATAGCTTTTGTCTTAGTAAGTAATTAAGAATTTTATGAAAGTTCTTTCCCAGTGACAATATTCTAGTCCGGCGTCAGACGTGTCAGGGTCAATAATAAGTTTCCTGGACAGAGTAGATTAGCCATTATCAAAATGTTTAACGAGAGTTGATTTAATTGTAGTAAAATTGTTAGAGACAATTCGTATCGGCTTAAATGTAAGCTTTAATGAACTATAAATACATGCATAGTCTGCATGAATATATGTATTCAAGACAGATATATTAGTATAGAAAATAAATCATGCCTCAACACACCCATACATAGAAACATCTATCTATCTATCTATCTATCTATCTATCTATCTATTTCCTTCTGTCTATATCTCTATTTCATTTTATCTATCTATCTATCTATCTATCTATCTATCTATCTATCTATCTATCTATCTCCTTCTGTCTATATCTTTATTTAATTTTATCTATCTATCTATCTATCTATCTATCTATCTATCTATCTATCTATCTATCTATCTATTTTCTTCTGTCTATATCTCTATTTCAATCTATCTATCTATCTATCTATCTATCTATCTATCTATCTATCTATCTATCTATCTATTGTATGTTATTGAGTGTGTGTACATATACAATTCTGATGGTTTCCTGGTACGTTACCTGTAAAATATTCATACATTTAGACGAACGTATCTTCATTTAGAAAAATTAACACAGGACTAAGAATGATCACACGTGTGTGTGTGTGTGTATGTGTGTGCGTGTGTGTGTGTTTTGATATACCTGTAAAAGTGTGTAATACATGAGCAAACATACTAAACAGTAGCGATGCACTTACATGTGTTCACCACCGTGCAGCAGACGCTTATCTTTGTCTTTATTTGTTTTAGGATTGTCGAAACGGTTGTTATGAGCACGCAGGATTGCGAGAGTCAAAACACTGAAGCTGCTGCTAATGGAGTTGTTGATGTCTGCTGGAGATTACAGTGCCACTGTTTGACATTTCAATTTGTCTCGGTTAATGGAAAAAGACAAGTAAACATAACATTGTTTCTAAGACTCCGGTGACAATTCTCTAGCCTAATTCTTAGCAATCCATTTTCATTTCCAGTATCCGGTTTATTTTGCAGGCAAACCATTGCTACGTCTGACTTAGTCTCTCGTTTATTAGATGTGATTTTAAGTTAAATTCTTTTTATAAATGCAGTAAAAAATTCGTTTTGGAGAGACATGCGTTTCCAATGAGATATAAAAAAACAATTCTTCTCTCTTCATATAAATGTTTTTTCAATATTTTAGAATATTGTTTATCCAATAAAAGAGAAAAGAGCCACTCAAAGTAGACGGCTACTGAATATGTGAAGTGCGCCTGCCCCCAAATCTTTTTGCCACTCAATATAAAGAAATGCATAAACTGTTAAAAGGATCGCGCAGAAAAGTCTTCAGCAAAACCTTGTATATTTAATTTAAAACGATTTTGTTTTCTTATATTATTAAATGTTAAAAATTAGGAATATCTATTAAGTTGTTCGAAAAAGTTGTTTAAATATTAAAGAGAAAATTTAATTCATAAAAAAAAGAGACATTTTGATCAACCCAATATATATGTAAACTACTAGCCATAATTATAATGCCACCCCAGTTAAAAAAGATGGATTTCATATTATTATTCTTTTTTACTGCCAAGTGGATAATTCTAATTGAGAATAGAATGGTTCATTTGTTAATACTGCACAATAACCTGTACAGGAAATGAACTATTCCGGTGTCCAGTTTTTGTGCTTTCTTCCCCATACTTGTCTCTTCTTCGTATTGGCTGGCCGAAGCAAAGGCTTACTGGCTGCCTTGTAGAATTTTGCAAAGTAATAATAACAAAAAGCATTCTTTTTACAGTCAGGCAATAAATACTAAAAATACTATGAGATACATCATTTTTTAAAACTGGGATAGCCTAATAATTATGGCCATTAGTGTAGATAAACTGTTGATCTGGAAGGAGACATATTTTACGTTGTGGTTTTGCAGTTAATGAATTATTTAAACAAATACGAAAAAGTCAAACATTGTTAAAGTTTTGTTTTCTACTGAAATTTAGTTTTTCTTATCTAAATCTTATATTTACTTGATTCACATGTTTGACTATAAATCTACGATTACCAGATATTTCATTCTAAATTTATAATAAAGAACACGTGAGTTCAAAAAGTATTCGAACGAACTGCATTCGATTTATAGAAGAGACCACCGGATAAATAAAAAATCATTCTTGCCTAATAAAACATACGTATGCATATATATATGCAGGTTTCATTATAAATGCCAGACAAAGTATTATGATTAAGATTTGTTAAGTAGTTTTCCATGTGATCTCATGATTGCTTTCCTTTTAAAGACATAAATTATAGAAGAAAAGTCTAAATATTTTGTTTACCCGAACGATTTCGACTAATAGTTTTAGCCATTATCCTGGATGGATTTTATTTTACATGTAACAGAATGCATGTAGTGTTATGTATGTTAGTAGAATAGTGTGTATGTTTATGCCCCGAACACGGTAAACGCGTTGTTAGCGTCAACAGGCAAAAAAAAGAAAAAAAAAAAGAAAAAAGCTGAATATAATGGAAGCAGTATTAATAAAAAGTAAAAACCAACACTCAATAATATCAGCTACAGGCAGTTAAGTGCCATAACGGATACACGCTTTTGCCGATCATGTCATGAAAGAGACAAAACTGACTGGGCAGAAGATTATCCCGTAGTAGGCTGCTATTGCTTTCTGCGGTAGACTGGTTGCCAACTAAGGCTATAGAACCCAATCTGTCCTGTTATTTAACCCATAACTGGAAGGAAGAGACGGATTAATACCTTTTCCAAGGGTATTTGTGCGTAAATGAATGCAAGGAATTCAACTGGAATTTGAACTCAACTCCTCGATTTGTCGTTCCGAGTCGATATCCACTGCACCACAACAACTACAAACATGCTAAATTACTCAAATTCTTTAAATTTTTTTTTCCATCGTAAATAATACAAATTATATAAAAATACTAATAACTTTCTTAAGGGAACATTAAACAGATTAATTAACAATTAACAACGTGAACATAGGATCAATGAAACTAAACAAAATTATGGTGGAGTATCACCGGGTTATTTATACGGAAATGTTAAAAACCATCAACCAAACTAACCGTTTCGTCCAATAAGCTCTCAATTTCTTACTTCCATATATAAGTTATCTAACATTGATAGTTCGATTAGTTTATTAAAACTGATCAAACTATAAGTCAATCAGTTAAGTGCCATATGTTCGAACAAGTGTAAAAAAAAACATGACTGACAAGAGAAAAGATATTACCTCAGTAAGGGGAGATTACTTTTTGCGGTAGACTGGTTTGTTAACCAAGGCTATAAAACCTAATTTGTCCTGCTATCAAGCCCATAGCCAGAGGGAAAATTGGCGGCATAATACTTTTCCCAAGGATATTTTCGCGTAAGGGAATACAAAGAATTCAACTGGAATTCGATCAAACTTCTTCTTGTGCCGTGTTTTGTTCAGGACGTAGGCGATCCTGGAGTATCACTTGGCTTTGTCTCTTTTTGCTCTTAATAATTTTCTTCCTGGTATCTTTCTCAAACCCCGTTCCACCATCCATTTGCTCAGGCCTATCATTTAGATCTCACGCTGCTTTAGCCTGTCTCTCTTTCTCGCTATCTCTCATGTGAGTATTAAATTCTCCAGGCCCTCATTCCTCATTACTTGTCGCAGGAACCTCATCTGTCTCTTCTTGATGTTAAGTATGGGTTTTCTTCTCGTTTGCATCTTCTTCAATACTTCATTGCCCATGTGCATAGTCCATTGTTTTCTCAGCATCCTTCTGTAAAACCACATTTCTGCTGCCTCACGTCTCTTCTTCATACTTGAGGAGATTGTCCAACACTCACTGCTACATAGAAGAACGGATATCACATAGCAAACCAGCACTGTTTTGTTGTGTTTCCAATAAGATTTTTCTGTCTCTCAGTACTTAGGTCAGCTTTCGAAATGCGTCCCTGACCACGCCGATGCGTCTTTGTATTTCAATGTTACATTTCCATCCTCTTTCAGAACATTTCTCAGCTAATTAAATTTCTTTACTTGTTATATTTTAGTTTCTCCAACCTGTAGTTGGCATTTTTGGGTCCGCTTTCTGCTGATGACTATACATTCAGTTTTCTTGAAGTTTATGCTTCGTTCTTTCGTCTTGCTTTCATTTTCACTTTCCTACACTTTATCTAATAATATAGCGTTGGTTTAATTAGCGATTTCCTTAACAATACTATTCTCATAAACCCAATATAATGACGCACTATTATCGTTAGATGTTAGCAGTCTTTTTACTAAATTTCTTTTTCAAGTAACTAAGAATAATAACCCAAAACTTGCAATCACCCTAATCTGACACCTTCTAATATTAGACCAAGAATTCCGACTTTTTGTACTACATAAGCAGCATTTTACGATCACTGTGGTAACATTTACGCACAGATTAAAAGTCATAGTTTTGGTCGAAGTCTAGCTTGTCCCACTCTGTCTTCGGGTAGAGAGAGGCTTAAACGAGGCTAAGTCTATGGCTATGTCTACGGGCAGAGGCCCGGCTGGGGAAAAATAGACAAAAACCCGAGGACACGTATATACGATCTGGGCAATTTTCAACGAAGAGTTTGCGTTCGGAAAGATCACCTTAAACCCAACCTGTTGTCACATCCCTCCAGATTTACGGATGTCAGCCAAAGAGGAAATGACCGCAGAAATTGTTAAAAGTATATTTCGGAAGAAAAGTACAAACAATTTTGGTCCAAGTTTTCGAATTTTTAAGTCAACATCAGGGTAGGTAGAGACACATGTTGACTTCCATAGAATTAAGCAAAAACAAACAGGAAAACGCAAACACACACACACACACACACACCTCACATCTGACCTATGACACAACACTCACTGTTGCCAATATGCAGAAATGTGAAATCTTTTCTACATATTGGTAATATGCATTGCTTTTTTTCAAGCACATTTAATGGATATTTCATGAGTTACTTTGAGATTTCAGTAAACATCTCAAATAGAAAGTATACATTGAAAAGTGAATCAGTGGCGCCGTTGAAATTTCTATGGGGCAGATGTTGTACACTTTGAAGAAAATATGTTTAATATATTCTGTCATTTCCTTCACTTAATGTGTAGCTTAATAACTACAAAATTATAAATTTGTTTAATCACATCGACTATACGAAAAAAAAATTGCAGTTACATAAATCCGAAAAATGGTTTCTCAATTTGTTAATGAGAAAATCTTGCTAGAAACAAAGAAAAAACTGAACAGTTTGATAATATCAGTCCCCCTTCACGGCAGTAAATGCTGGACAATTTTCTCAAAGATGAAGGAGAGAATTGTAACAATAGAAATGTGGCTGTAGAAGAGAATTTTGAAAATAATATGGACCGAACAATGATGATATTTTAAAGAAATGGAAAGAAAAATTACACGTATATTTTACAGTAAAAAGAGACAGCTTAAATTCAAAGGACGCATGATGATAAAAGAAGCTAGAAAGGTTTTATAGATTAACACAAAAGGAAGGAGAGGAAAATTTTCGTGATCTACCTAGAGAGCTGGAAGTACAGATTTTAAGAAAAAGACAAAATTTATTATAACCTACAAAGAATAGAAAATTGTAGTGAGCCATGATCGCCAATGTCCTCAGACGATACATGTTAATATTTTCATCTCATTTTTTACAAAGTCCATAGGTAGAGTTTACCTTGAAGAATTGGTCAGAAAATATTAGTGGGGTTCTAGAAAATATGTCTATGGGCCTACACTGCTCTTCTCTTTACAGATTGCTTCGAATAGACAAACAAGTATAGATACGTCATCTATCTAATTATAACGGTTGATCCTTGTTTTTCGTGCAGTTTTAGTTGTCTTCAGAATCTTTCCAAAACGTGATTAGGTTAATAAATATCTGGAAGGAACTAGTTTACTATTTCGAACTATTATGAGTGTTAATTAAAGTTAGCAATCCATACGTACTATTCTAATTATTCACTATAATTTTTGCGATAGCCTTCATGTAAATGCAATAATCTTTCGACTAAAAATAGTCCACTGCTCATTAAGGAGATGTTACAAAGTAGCAAGTCAATCATTCGGACGCTGGAAATTACTCATGGGTAATTTTGTGTGTTTCTTGATTTTATGTTTTTGACGATGAATTAGTTATTTTTTCAATTATTACATTTATTATAATACTTTTTCAGTTGACATATTTGGCTTTACAAAACGATCTGTTATTAATGTTGTAGTTTCCCAATAGACTAGAAAGTCTTCCGAAGTGAAAACACGACATGTTTTGTAAGTACGTCATCAAAGACAGAAAAAAAAGTTAAAACGAGAGAGAGAGAGAGAGAGAGAGAGAGAGAGAGAGAGAGAGAGAGAGAGAGAGAATGAAAGAGAGAAGTGTGAAGCAGAGGGAGACTGAAGAGGAGAGTGAGATCAATAGATAGAGAGATAGAGAGAGAGAAAGAGAGAGAGAAAGAGAAGAGTGTTTGTCGAATTTCTTTTTGTTCTACGATGATTGGTGGTGGAAGATTTTTCTGGTGGAAGACAGCGTGGAATAAGCTATAATCTTGGTGCAATTTCAAATGATACATAAACTCAAAATAGAACTGTTCAAGCATAAAATATTATCTTTTTTATGTTTTTACTTTTTTAAATTATTTTTCTGCTAAAGTAAACGATTTGATGAATTGAAGATTAGATTTAACACTTTCGATGAAAAGAGTTTTCGGCAAAATGAAAATCATTATTTTAAAAAATGACCCATTAAAAGACATATAGACCAAGTAGCTTTCTTGTTTCAAAGTTTAATCTATCATTAACTATTAGTACAAATGAGACGGTATATGTTTGTGTTTCGGTTATAATAATTGTACTAAAAATCGTTGGTATTTTATGTCCATTTCTATTTAAGCCAAGTTTCAATTTTGTTCATCGAAATTATCCATTTGTTAACATTTATTTGTGAGATCACGTTGTCTATCAGATGCCTTACGGGCTACACACGTGCCTTATCCCACCCTCGAAGATATTTCTCAATTCCCCAAAAACCACGTGTTGCAAGCAACATTATATTATCAATGAACTTTTCTGCGAAACAACAACCCTCATGCGACAACAATAATATCTATCTATCTATCTATCTATCTATCTATCTATCTATCTATAACACAAAAATATTCTTATTTCTTTCAACAAATTTATCATTCATCAAGACACACTGGTAAACTAATGCACTCACATATTTAATGTATAACAGAGGAATAATGAAAAAAACCCTACTTAGTAAAAATAATCTCTGACTCCTCTTAAACAGACATTTTTAATTTTGAAATCAAGAATTGAGCCACAGTCTTTTTTCTTAGATCAAAGCTGGAATGGTTGCTTTTATTCTTTATCGGAAATACCAGATGGAACTTCACCTTTTATATGGTTCACACCAGAATGCTCGGTTGCTATAGCCCATAGGTACCACTATTTTCGGCTATAAAAATGTGATAGCTTTCGTCCCAACAGACGTCTCATAATAAATTTAAACAGGTCCTGGAAGTCTATATTTGCTGAGAGAATGACGACATTGGCTCAGGTTATTACTGGTAGCTATTTGATTATGTACTAAATAAGTTTAAAGTCCTTATTCCCCCCCTTTCAATCAATTTCAGGTGTTAGTATGTGCTGATAATGATGAATGCTTCACCCGTAGATTTTACTCCTGACTCTTCAGGTGTATTCCTGCCTTAGTTGACGTTTAGAACTTAGACTCCGTTGAGTGATATGCATTAAGCTCTTTGTTTTCTGCTAACATCTCTAATCTAGAAAGTATGTATACCTCACGATAACCCTGTAATAGTCATTAAGCTTTGTGATCCTAAAGTGGTTCTTTAAACTGTGCAATAAATGCCTCACTGCTTCCTGCTTTCCTGTCTGCTGAAAATCATCCATTGTTCCTATATTTAATAACTTACATGAACAGTCCGACTATGTCAGTCTATTAATCTTCTACCTATTTTAGGGGAAATTCATAGACGCTCTAATTGATGAGTCGATTAAGCACCTCTCATTTTTTCAGACAAGCAAAATGACTTTAGTTTCTCGTGGTCTCATGCTTATGTACTGATGATAGTGGCAGAAAGAGTCTATTATTATCTAAAGAAAAATGGTGAAGCCCGAGCTGTAGCATTGGAAATTCCCCACAATATGAAAATCCACGGACAATCTTTTGAATTGATCCAGTTTGTTCTTATCAAATCATCCACTCGTCTAGATACTTTGGTACTAATGCGGGTGTCCCCAAGGTTCCCATCGTTAGGCTTCATTTAAAAAAAAGTCCTTAATGACCGTTTGATAAGGTCAAAATGGCATCCGATGCCCAAAAACATAATTTCAATCGGATGTTAAAAGGGACAAAAGATGTCTTCTTAATTTGAATGCCCTCCAAAGAAAACTGCTCGCTATTAATCATTTTAGAAACGCCTATTTGCCTTCCGTCAGTATGGCTGATGTTAACTTCCAGGGGAGAGACTTGTTGCAACTTCTCGAGCAAGTTTTTCAGCTGTCATGAAGCGGAATGACTATATTGAATGACTATATTGTTAGGTCAGCTGCTAGGAAAGTTAGTTTTCTGTGTCGCCCAAGACAAATTTTACTTTCAGAATATATCCTACATAACTATACCATTTACCCATGCTTAGAAAATTACTTCTATATATGGACATTTGCACCAATTATTTATTAAGAATTCCTTGATATAATCCAATGAAGAATCCTTAAAATTATGTGACCTGAGCTGACGTCTAAGCTTCAGTCACAACCGTAAAATTATTTCCTTCTGTTTTTTCTACAAATACTTTCATGGCAATTGTTCGGTTGAGCTCTTTGTGTTCATAAACACCTAGGCTTTATGAATTTAAATGTAGTAGTAGACTGGCGTCGAGATTCAATAAAATTACAGTTGAGCTGGCAAGACGTAATGGTAAATTCTAGGCGAACATTTTTTTCTAGCACTACCAGCTTGTAATATACAGGCTTATAATTCTTCCTCGTTTTATAACTATTGGGGTCTCAGTGGTTCTACTACCTTTCTGGGCGTGAAAAGAAAAATAATTTCGCGATAAGTAATTTTCAATGTGCATTGTGGTGCAGTGGATATCGACCCGGAACAAGAAATCGGGGTGCGATTTCGAATTTCAGTTAAAATCCCTTGCATTCATTTACGCACAAATGCCCGTGGGAAAGGTATTAATCCGTCTCTTCCATCCAGTTATGGGTTAAATAACAGTACAGATTGGGTTCTATATTCTTGGCTGGTAACCAATCTACCGCAGAAAGCAATGTCAATCTACTGTGGGATAATCTTCTGCCCAGTCAGTAAGATCTCTTTCGAAACATGATCGCCCAAATCGTGCTTCACTCATGGCACTTAACTGACTGAATTTTCTAAGGGTGTAGAATTAAAGTACTTTGTTGATGAACTTAAAATCTAAGAGATTTTTTTTTACTCTCATATCAATATTTGAGTCACTGATATTCAGTACTTTATGGAACCTAACCACTTAAATTAAAATAATAAGAAAATACATGAAAAAATGAGACACGGTAGGTTTCAGCATTACGTCTAGTAGCGTATAGTTGAGAGATGACAATAGACTAATGTTTGTTCTCTTGTCACAAATGTTGGTGAAGCAAAGATAAACGAGCCAAATAAACAAAACGATTTGTTTTAATTTCTATTTTAATAGAAACACGTGCGCAGTGGTGGCAGAAAAAATAAGACGACGCATTGTTTTTTAATCATATCACCCCAAGCAAGGCATTCCACTGCCACTATAGCGCAGGGGGTTTACATAGAGCGATTGGATATAGGAAATGTCAGAAGGAGGGTGAGAGACGAGTTAGGAGGTACACTAGAAGAATGTTGGAGAGAATGGGTGCGAGTTAGTGTGTTAGGAGGTGTCTATTGACCTTACATTTAAACTACTGGATGTAGTAGCCGTCGGGGAAGCAAGCATGCGGAAGGGAATTCCACAGGCGGGAAATGCGAGAAAAGAAGATGTTGGAGTAGAAATTGCGGTTATATTTCATTGGTTTCACTCTAAAAGGGTGGGACCTAGTTGCTAATCTAGTATCTTGTGCAAATTCACACCTAGGGGGCACGAGTGATTTAAGTTCATCAGAGCAGAAGCCGTGAAAGTATTTATAGAAGAGGCACAGGGAAGACACGTCACGCCGGTGAGAGAGTGACTGCAGGCGGTCAGTCAAGTCGGTATCGATCACATTACAGATTCTCCGCTGTAAAATGAATGTGAATAAACCATCTCATTCTCTTCCCTTTTTTTCAAGTAAAACATTTGGTGGCCAGATAAAAAAGAAACTTCATTAAAGATTCGCTTTATGATGTTGAAGTAACAATACAAACATTTCCTCTCTATACAAGCATCAAGATCTACTCAAAATAGCAATTAAAGATATAGAAGTAATTGATGTAAACATATAAACTTGATATGTCCCGGAAAAGGATATATATATATATATATATATATATATATATATATCAGTCGAGGTAGTTCAGCAGTTTAGGCAAATGCAACCGGGTTGGAAAGTTTACTACCTATACGTAATGGACGGTACTCGTCGTATGCACTATCCTGAGACGTAGGCGTAGTCACTAGCCATAGACCAATAGATGTAAATCTCTAGTCGAAGACCTGTAGACATCTAGTCGTATAGATGTATGGACGTAGACCTCTAGTCTAAGACCTGTAGACCTCTATGCGTCATCGCCTTTGCCTGTATTTATTGCTGACACCAGTCAATCACATTGCTGTAAGTGGGAACCAAGGTGTATGCATATTCATTACATCAAATCTAAATAATGGCTTGAATATGTAAAATCAAGAAATAAACGGTTTCATTTAAAACATCCTTGAAATAGAGATCGCAGCAGAAATATGTGGTGAAGAATTTGATAGAATCGCATAGAGGATACATCAGTTAGTAAAAGAAAAGGTGAAAAGATGTCAAAATGCTAAATTCAATGTAAGAATAACAAGAGAGAAATGTCTCTTCCATATTTGAGAAATAAGGGTTCAAAAAAATCTCAATTGTTTGCGAAAACAAACGAAAAATAAGTTGTTTTGTTTTAATCATTTCACTCCAAGCAAGGCATTCCACTGCCACTATTGCGTAGGGGGTTACATACAGGAAGGTGATGAGAAAGAGTGGTTAGATTTTTTTAAAAATCATTTCACCCCAAGCAAGGCATTCCACTGCCACTATTGCGCTTGGGGCTACATAGGGGAAGGTAAATAGGAAGAGTGGTTAGATATAGGAAATGTCAGAAGTGGGGTGATAGATAGTTGGCTGAGCGGGAAGAGTGTTTGAAAGAATGGAAGTTAGTTTGTTAGGAGGTGTCTATTGACCTTACATTTAAACTCCTGGAGATTGTAGCCGTCGGGGAAGAAAATGAAAATTATGAACGAGGAGCAGATGTACACAATAATGTGATATAATTATATACATTATGCATATATACTGCAACATGCTGTAGAACAGGAAACTAGTAAAGAATAAATAAAATCTGTATGAAGCGATTTACAACTCTACATAGAAAACTTCCGCAACAGTTGCAAAAACCTTTGATTATACAGAATAGCACACTAGGGAATTCAATCATATATCTAGAGATCCGTGATAAAACCCAAAGAGGTATCAGTAGTATTATTGGCTCTGATCTTGATTCTGGGCTTCCTTTACTTTCCTAGTGCCGTAAAGATGCCTTTTCTATAAATGCATACATAGTAACACGAAATCGGGGAGCCGAGTTCGAATTCCAGTTGAATTAATTGCATTCACTTACGCACAAATATTCTTTGGAAAGGTATTAATCTGTCTCTTCCCTCCAGTTATGGGTTAAATAACAGGACAGATTGGATTTTATAGCCTTGGCTGGCAACCAGTCTACCGCAGAAAGTAATGGCAACCTACTGCGGGATAATCTAGTCAGTAATGTATCTTTCGGGACATGATCGCCCAAGCGTGTATCACGTATGGCACTTAACCAACTAACTAGACTGGCGACGACTTCTCACCAATATAAAGTTGTTTTGGCTAACAGTTTTTTTTCTTGCTTGTGGAACTCTCTTCAGTTTCCATGCTTTCCAGCCAACATTAATTTTCAAAAATTTAAAATCAATGTCAACTGCTTTCTACTGTCCTTATGATTACAATTCTTTTGTTCTCGCTCTTTACTAAAGATTCTGTTTTCTAATTCTTCCCCATCCAGTAACATATTGTGTCCTAGTAGCTTTATTGCCTTGCTTTGGATAAAATCGATTAAAATAAAAGCAGCAAGGTATAAGAAAAGGCGGAGTATTTGAAAAGGTGGAATAACGAATCATACCTGTTTTTGTTTCGAAAATTGGCTGAGGGTTTTTTGGGATTGGAAGAAACTTTTTGCCGTATTTTGAAAGTTCTTTCCATGAAGGGAATGTTGTAGCTGTAGGGATACAAAGGTAGGCTGAATGGCTCATAAGAATGTGAATAAATGAGATTTATTTTTCAACATGATCATCCTTACGGTTTATAAATGAGTGTTGCAAGCTTTAGATCTCATTCGTAAAAAAAAAATATATATTTAATTTTGTTAGTTAAAAACAGTCAACAACAGCAGGTATGACATCGTAATCACGGCAGTAGTGCTTCTCAGCTAGGTGTATTGTTTTTATGTTTGGTAACAGATGCAAATGTCGGTTGTGGGGTAGTGGATATCGACTCAAAACTCGGAAAAGAGTTCGAATTCCAGTTGAATCCCTGGCATTCACTTACGCACAAATACCCTTGCGAAAGGTATTAGTCCGTCTCTTTTCTCCAGTTATGAGTTAGATAATAGGACAGAGCTTTGGCTGGTAACTAGTCTACCGCAGAAACAATAACAACCTACTGCGGGATAATCCTCTACCTAGTCAGTGATATCTCTTTCGAGACATGATCGCCCAAAGCATGTGTCACGAATGGCACTTAACTCACTGAACAAATGAAGTAAGATATGTCCAAATCAGAGAAATAGGAAAGAAAACTACAATCACGCACAGCAACCACTGTACCGAAGTAATTGTGTTCTGGAGCATTGGCCTGACGAAACAAGACCTTTTTCATCAGTTATCATGGTCATTTGGTCTTATATGTCTTTTCCTCACTTTCTCAGCAAGTTGGCATAACACACTTAGTTGATCATTTCACCCATTTGAAGACAGTCGATAATACATAAAAAACCTTTTGCATCACTAAAAGCTGAGGCCAGTACCTTCCTTTGGTCTTCTTTTGAGGAGTATTCTTTCTACTGCATGAATTGTGTCTTAGTCTCTGGTGACAATTTATGAACAGAACACACACTCTAGGTTAGGAAAAGTAAAGAAGCTGAAATCTGTCTCGGATAATGCCAGATTTTTGCCTGGTTTTAGCAGCCTGGCGTGCATTTGATCAATTTTCAGAAAATGTGTCACCCACCTATCAAAAGCCTTCGTCACGCAAAGTTCTTTATGCACAATATTCTCAAGTCGCTCACAAAATGTGCTAATAGAATCGGTCATTTGATTTATAGTCAATTACCTGTCATCCGTCACAACGTAGTGAACATGATTAATTTTTTCCTCGATGTTGGCCGTTGCTGAACGGTCATACCTTGAGTCAATCTCACAATACTCTCTTCCTCTCCTAAATTCCGTTGCCAACTTTTATACCATTAAAAAGCCTGGAAGTTCATTGTCTAATGTAATCATCATGTCAACCTGAATGTCCTTATGATCTACCTCTTTATCTTCAGGTACTTGATAACATCACAATGCCAAATTTTATCCATACTCATTATTAATAACTATTAGTTACTTTTGAAGTCTTCTTTGAGCGGTTAGATTACCAGAAGAAAAGGAAAGCTGAAAAACAAAACGATCAAAGTGGTTATAACAAGACAATCTTAAATTAGTATATACAAGATTTCGCAGATCTTGCATTACTGTTTAATATTCAGCCTATGAAACTTTCAACCCGCCCTAGTAAATTGATCCAAAGGTGTAAGGTCGGTGATTATGGAGGGTGTAGTAGAATCTCCAAGGTAAGTTTCTGCCGGGTCTAGAAAGTGATGTAAAGCCTAACGTGATCCTGATGGAAAACGACATCCTTCCGATTGGCCAATTACAAATGCTTTTCATCGATTGCTACCTTTACTCGTTCTCTGAGTTCATCGTATGTATGCGTAGAAGAAGCACATAATATACAATACACTTCGAAATCCAATCAGTTCAATCTAAACAGAAAATTTAAGAAATAAACTAAAGGAAGCAATAATGGCTTGTATTTTGATAAAAGATTTTTATAGAAGTAATAGTAACAGATTTTCATTTAGGAAGAATAAGAATTACCAAACTCTGCTGGAATTTATCAAAGTAAAATTTTGAATGTTTAATCCTGTTTAAAATTGCAAAATAATATGTGTGGGAAAAAAGTCGTTATCAGTCGAAAAGTTATAATGATTATTTGAATTATATCTATGTTAATTGTATCTATTCATCTTACAAAATGTCCTTACAGATTTTGCACCAAAACATATTGGCCGAAACTTTGTGGCGTTAAAAGAAGTAATTAAAATAGTGTGCAATTGTTTGATTTATTCATGAAGTGTAATAAACATACATTCATGGAGTGTAATAAACATACATTCATGCAGTGTAATAAACATACATTCATGGAGTGTAATAAACATACATTCATGGAGTGTAATAAACATACATTCATGGAGTGTAATAAACATACATTCATGACGTGTAATAAACATACATTGATGAAGTTTAATAAACATACATTCATGGAGTGTAATAAACATACATTCATGACGTGTAATAAACATACATTGATGAAGTTTAATAAACATACATTCATGGAGTGTAATAAACATACATTGATGAAGTGTATTAAACATACATTCATAGAGTGTAAGAGACATACATTCATGAAGTGTAATAAACATACATTCATGGAGTGTAATAAACATACATTCATGACGTGTAATAAACATACATTCATGAAGTGTAATAAACATACATTCATGGAGTGTAATAAACATACATTCATGACGTGTAATAAACATACATTCATGACGTGTAATAAACATACATTCATGGAGTGTAATAAACATACATTCATGACGTGTAATAAACATACATTGATGAAGTTTAATAAACATACATTCATGAAATGTAATAAACATACATTCATGAAGTGTAATAAACATACATTCATGGAGTGTAATAAACATACATTCATGGACTGTAATAAACATACATTGATGACGTGTATTAAACATACATTCATGGAGTGTAATAGACATACATTCATGAAGTGTAATAAACATACATTCATGGAGTGTAATAAACATACATTCATGAAGTGTAATAAACATACATTCATGACGTGTAATAAACACACATTCATGAAGTGAAATAAACATACATTCATGGAGTGTAATAAACATACATTCATGACGTGTAATAAACATACATTGATGAAGTTTAATAAACATACATTCATGAAATGTAATAAACATACATTCATGAAGTGTAATAAACATACATTCATGGACTGTATTAAACATACATTGATGAAGTGTATTAAACATACATTCGGAAGAAAGCTAGTAAAGACATCTGTGAACACCTTCGAAAAAATGAATTATCCAATGTTGGAGTGAAAATATAATATTATAACTAACATAACAAGCATTCTCATTCCTTAAAATTCAATTACAAAACAATCCATATAGCATTTCAAAAACATTTCAATGGGATCAAGAAACAAACATTTCATACGACATTTAAAAAAAAACTTCAATGGGATCAAGAAAGATACAAATGCCCCAAGAGATCTTCGCTCAATTTACTTGAAAGTAAAGTAAAAACGATACGGTAAATATGTGTAGACTCTTTCAGAAAAACATGAATAAAGTAGTCAACAATTGAATGCTAAAAGAGACTTTTGAGTCAGACTGATGTTTATTTATTTATTTATTTTTTTTGCAAGCGCTTGTCATCATTGGTAGGATCAATAATAATAATAATAATAATAATAATAATAATATGATGCTACATAAGACTTGGCTCTCATGACTTCTGATCTTATCAGTGTGTTAGTGATAACCTGTCTTGATTTTTTCTTGGAAAATTATCTTGGGCTCCATAAATATCCTGTTCGTTACGACTGATCCTCTTTTTTATTTTTTGTTTTCATCATTTCACTTTAAGCAAGGCAATAAAGCTACTAAGCTGAAATCGGTTACTGAGTATTAAAAAAAAAGAAAAAAGAAAACTAACGTTATTAAGGAGTAAAGAAAATAAAAGAAAGAGTGAAGAAGACAGAGGATAAAGAATGCCATTGTATTTAAATTTTTGAAGATAAAGTTGGTTGGAAAAAAGGAGACATAAGTTCCATAGGCGAAAAGTGCAAGAAAAGAAACTATTTACAAAGGGCGTACGGTGAAACCTAACCAATTCAACTATAAAATGAAAAAAAAAAACAAACTTGTCTATTAATATCCCAAATTTAGCTAGTCACGATTAATAACCAAAAACATACGAAAGCATTTCTTATACCAAAACAACACATTCTTACTTATCATTCTTATTGCATTCACTATAATACCTCAAAGTTTGTATGAAGTCGAACATAGTTCCCTTATGTACAATAGGAGTTGGAGAACAAAAACAACAATTATAAAAATAAAACCCTAATGAATGTTTACAAAAGAGAACGTAAACGAATATTTATCAGAACAATTACTATGAGAGAATTTATAAAAAAGGCACAGCAAAACTACATTACGACAATGGGAAAGTGATTGGATCTGTGACACCTGAATCAGGGCAAATAACACTACAGATTCTTGTTTTGATTTTATCAAGGATCTGTAATATGTGGGAGCAATACTTAAGTATAGACGAAGTACCTGACCATAAACATTTGCTTCTGTTTCCTACGCACTGTGCTTCTCAGTTCATGAGCGGGTGTAAAAAGAGCGCACCAGAGCCAGGTGCTGAAAGCGTTTTATTTTTGAGAGTCTACTGTGAGTGGAATCAACATCATCTTGAACTTCGTATCTAGAATTTTAGGCATTTTGAGTGGATTGGGATACCCGGGTAGAATATATTTCTAACTGGACCACACCTGTAAACTGATGTTCTGATTTTATCAAATCCTTTCCACCAGACGCTCTCATTTGGCTGTGCTGCATGTGCACGATTTACTCAAATCAAATGTGTAGTCGTGATGGAATATTGGTATATCTATAATAGTATTTTATGTGATATTTTTGGCTTTCTACTCAGTCAGTTAAGTACAGTAATTGATACACACTGGGGCGACCATGATGACTGACTTGACAGAAGATTTTCATGCAGTAGGTTGCATTTATTCTCTGCCAATAAACAATATATATAAAAATCAGTGTGTCATGTGATATAACCCAAAGCTGGAGGGAAGAAACGGATTAATATTTTTCACAAAGGCATTTGCGCGTACGTAAATGCAACGATTTCAACTGGAATTCGAACTCGGCTCTCCGATATTTTGCTTCAAGCCAATATCTTCTGCAGTACAACCGACAGCCTCATTAACTCGACAAAGCATATCCTTACTCTAGTCATTCCTTTAATAATAATAATAATAATAAGAAGAAGAAGAAGAACCTTTATATAATCTTGATAGAAAGTAAAGAATATACTGAGAAGAAATTTTATTCGTATTTACGATATCAAAATCAATTAAGAACATGAAGTTTTGCTGTACCGTAGATTATGATAAAAATATAGAATATAACAAAGTGTATTTTCGGTAATATTTACATTAATCGGGCTATTGTCTTCATTTTTGCTGCCATGTTTATGATGTTTCGACCGTTGTACGCTCCGGCATTCTTCAAGTATTGCGAATTTCGAACCGAATTCTTTATTATGATCACCGGGGTATTTAATTCTTATTCCATGTGCGATGACACTTCTGGTAGTCATGTAGCTATTTACCTTTAACTTAACTCTTTTATATTATGTCTTTACGTGTGTTGTAGCCTGGTATTGAACTCACAAATCTTTGGGTCGTAAACATGGCAGCAAAGATGAGGGCAGTAATCCGAATAATGTAAATAGTATAAATACTACCTCATCTCAGAAGTATAGACAAATAATGCATTTTTCTTGTTAATATAAATAAACGGTTACGACGTGTTTATGAAAACGATTCGTATTTAAATAAATGCAAGAATCATAATGCGTCAATTTGTGTCATTGATACACAGGGAATCGTGTATTGGGTCTCAAACTCAAACACGTAGAACTCGGGCCTACGATCCATTGCTGACGATGCAGCAAGTACCTTACTTCTCCTGCTAACACTACATTTAAAGAGCCAGATCAGATTGTTGTCATATATAGGCCGGAGCTGACAAGACCTCACTTTCCAGAACAAATAGAGTTTATAAACGTCCCTGAGCTCTTGTGGGTGACGAATTATTCTCCACTGCCCAACTTCTCTCCCAGAAGCAAACTTCTCACTGTTCTATCACTGCTTCTATAGAAAGTGCACGGCTGAACTCCTTCTTTGGTCAGGCCAATTCAAACTTTCACAGAAAGAACACGCCATACCACTTATACGGTAGCAAACCACGCATATTTCCTCCCTATGCCGTCGGTGAGAAGTAAGTTTCCCTTTAAGAGCTTCTTCCCACGAAGAACTGCTCTTTGGAACTGACCCCTTTTCAAGGCTAGGGTTAAATGTTATCTTTTACTCTTACCCAAGCAAATTACCTCTTAACTTAACTCTCTACCTCGTGTGGCTTTTGGTGAACAGTAGAGTATAAAAAGGGGAAAAATAAGCAATGCTGGTAAGGACATACAAGCAAATGAGAAATTTCCTGTGTAAAATTTAACAAAGAACAAAATATTTTGCATTTTCAAATAATAAGCCCAAGCAAATAGATACAATAAGTTAAAAAACAAAAACAAAAACAAAAATAAAAAACAAAAACAAAAATAAAAAACAAAAACAAAAACATAAAACAAACAAAGCAGAAAAAAAAAGGAACGTTCAATTCTTGATGAAGCTGTCCCAGCATACAAAATGTTAAACTGTGAATAGTTAAAAAATTGCTGGATGTGGAAATTATTTAGAGAAAAAAGAAACATAAATCGTAAATTGGTCAGTCAGTTAAGTGCCATACGTGATACATGCTTGGGGGATCATGTCTCGAAAGAGACATGACTGACTGGGCAGAAGATTATCCTGCATTAGCTTGCTATTGCTTTCTCCAGTAGACTGGTTAGCGACCAAGGCTGCAGAACCCAATCTGACCTGTTATTTAACCCATAACTGGAAGGAATAGACGGATTAATACCTTTTCCAAGGGTATGTACGCGTAAGTTAATGCAGTGAATTCAGCTGGAATTCGAACTCGGCTCCCCGATTTCTCGTTCCGAGCTGATATCCGTGAATTGGTAACCGTCCAAAAACGTCTTTCGTGAAAAGAAAAATACGAAAAATAAAATATTAAATAAAACTATTCAGACACTCGGTCAGTTAAGTGCCATACGTGATACAAGCTTGGGTGATCACGTCTCAAAAGAGACACGAATGACTGCGAAGAAAATTTTGTTGAAGTAGTTTGCCGTTACTTTCTGTGGTAGACCTAATCTGTCCTGTTATTTAATTGATAGTTGGAGAGAAAACGATTCATATCTTTCCTAAGCGTATTTGAGCGTAAGTGAATGCACCGAATTGAAATGGAATTCGAACTCGGCTCTCCGATTTTCGTTCCGAGCCGATATCCACTGCACCACAACGTACATTTTTAAAATTGGCGGTTTAACTGAGTAAATTGCAAATTATAGTAAATCTGTGGTTGTTTCAACCTCGACCGATAAACACCAGATTTATGAAAAATCTTATACCCACAATGATTAAGTTACCCACCTTAGAGTAACAGTTTGAAAGGTAAGTTAATAAATTGGTACGTGTATATGACCTTCTCAGGTACTGTAGACCAAAGTATACACTAAACTACACCTCGGGGATATCTTGACTTGTTAGCTTGGTTGCTTTTGGTAGTAATCAGTGGTCAACTCTAGATAAAAAGTCACGAACTCAAAATGCACGTTTCATAGCTCCCCACTAGCGAAACACAATAAATCTTCTTCTATATATATTAAAATTGACTTTGTATAAGTTTATTTAAATTTATTCGACCATTATAAAAATGATAATCAAGGTAAGGATATTTATGTTTTAATGATACTTTATGGCTTATCAATCCATTTGTTTATGTTATGCTGAAATTTAATGTTTTTTCTAGAAAATCACTTGTATTTAAACATTTACAAAAACATTGAGTGCTCTTTGTTATGGCTATATATAATTAAATTATAATTTTGAAACCGGTTTTTACATTTTTCTCTATTTCTGAGATGAGGTAGCATTTACATTATTTACATTATTCGGACTATTGTAGTTATTTTTGTTACCATTTGTACGACGTTTCGGCCGTTGTACACTCCGACCTTCTTCCGGTACTAAGAATTTCGAACGTCGGACAAATCGCAACAAATTATTATTACCTGTCTCTCGAATCTCAGGTTTTATTGTGAGAAATATATTAAACTTAGCATCTTTGCAGTTATATAACTTAGAAGTTATGATAAAAATACAAATGCATGCAAATATATATATATAAATGAAAAACTGTGGGTTTTTGAACATCTTTATTCATAACAATAACGACCTTTGCTCTCTATAACTGGATTCCATCTACTCAACATGATATTCTTGGAGTAGAGTCCTGTTGTTGTTCGCTGAACGAGCTTTTCTCCTCGATTTATCGACGATCATCGACGTTTCACGTTTTTGTAGAGAATCCACTTCTCATCGTCTGTGACAAGCCTACCCCAAAAAAGTGTTTGAAGGTGTCGTGAAAGCAAAGATTCGCAACAAGAAGTTGCATTGGAACCTCTGTGAAACGCATTGAGTAGAGCATGCTTAGTGTGTTCTTTAGATGGAAAGATTATTTTATTACCAAAAAATATGAATGATATTTTAATAATTTGAAAGAAAAATTTAAAAATTAATCATGGTGATATGCTTAAATAATAACAATATGCATAAAATAAATTACAATGATTTAAACTGCCCGTTTTACAAACCGCCAAAATCTTTTGCACCGACCTAATATATATATATATATATATATATATATATATAGGAAAAACCACTAAAAAGTTGTAAGTTTAAAAATGTATTTTTTGACAGTTTTATTTATTTATTTCTATTATTATATTTGATATTTCAGACCGTCCTCGGCCATTCATCAAAGACAAATGATTTTAAATTTTAAATTAGAAGCGTTTTCGCGAGGAGCGTTCGTAGAGAGATTGTTTACATCACGTGACGCAGAAAGCGACAGACTTTTTAAAAAATATTTGTAAACGTAGACCTATCTTTAACAATACTTATAAATGTTTTTAGGAAAATTTTTTAAGTGTATCTAAAAAATGTTTAACTATTGAAATATTTATAAAGATTCAAAACACCTATATATATATATATATATATATATATATATATGCAAAATGTAAAACATTTTGCAGAAAGTCATGATAAAAGTAAAACAAAATTTGTGGACAAAGTCCATCTCGCAGATGACCAGATTAGCCAGTATCTGCGCGTTTTCTTTATTCCAGTCACGATGTTAGAGCGATCTGACCAATGTTTGGCCTGTCAGGTTAGCGTCACAACAAATTACCTGACTTGAAACGCCAATCACTTAAGCCATAGTTGAGCATGAAGTTTCCTCGGGAAAATAATAACTTTTTGTTGCTGCCTTGTGGCTAATTCCTACAGAAGATGGCGCTGCCTCACACTTTAGAATTATGAATAGTGTAGGTTTAAATACAACTTCTGAATAAAATCTTTTAAATGTTATTCCTTTCAGTTATCTGGACGAAGTGGATGCTTCACTCGTGCATTAACAATATTGGTTGTAAATCATGAGTTGCAGATTGGCTGTTATTCTTCAATGTTGTGAATATATCTTTTAAATTATAGTTGAGAGGTGCTATTTATTAACAGGTATAGGTTGAGAATTTTGAAATTAGACGACTTCAATACGAGGAGGATTTTATACATATGCTTTTACTAGCAGTATATCCCGGTGTTGCTCAGGTGTAATGAAAGCTTTAAAACTAATCCATGGTCCTGGATCTCAGACTCTTTGGACGTTGGCACGAAAGACTAAAAAGCAATAGTTGTTTCCAGTTAATATATAGTGATGTGAATTATATATATTTATATATATTGTATAATTATTTACATTTCCAATTGTTTGTATATACTCGCATTTTGTTGTACATACGCCAAATTTTACAAGTTCTAGGAGAGAGAAAGAGGGGCCACTTTGTAATGGGTCTACTTTTCATATTGAGTACTGTAAAAAAATTAACGTTTATTTGTATCTAGTATCACAATTCAAATCTTATAACTATAGATATAAATATATACCTACATTCATAAAAATGTAATGTACATATACGTATATGTATACGGAATGTCTCGAAGATTAAATTAAATATATATGTACATAAAATCAAAAATTAAACATATTTCAACTGACAAACAGTTGCAAATACACTAAATAAATTTATAAGATTTATTTTTTAAATTGCAGTTATTAGTACATACTGAAAGAAAAATGAATGGATGTAAGTCAAATTTTGATTTCCTGGTATCGATATCAAATTTTCTGCACTATTGTAAGAACTACAACATTGAAACTTCTGAATATCGTTTCTTAAGTTTTTGTCTATGAGTGTATGAAATTTGATTAAAATCGGACCACTCGTTCTATAAAGTGATTTTTTCGATTATCCATTTTCGATATTTATTGGGGGTACTTCGACACAAAATCTAGCTAAGAACACTCGCAGACGCTTATAGTACAACTGTGTAAATTTTCAAGAAAATCGGTTCAGCCGTTTCGGAGTCTATAGGTAACGGACACACACACAGACAGACACACACAGAGACAAAGTTCCATTTATAAATAAGTTTAGATAAAGAACTACATAAAAAGGTAAAAAAATGGAACAATATATTTACGTGTGTACATATATAGCTTAAAAAGGTGAGTGTGCGTGATGCGGCGCACGGTTGTTTGAAATTAAGAAGGTCAATATCTGATTTTAGTAAGATTTGACATTCAGCACTTTTCTCTTTGCGTTTCCTTTTACATTTAGCTTTTTAAAGACACCTAAATCAAAATATACAAATAACACTGCTTTGCTAATATTGATTGACGTTAGTATGAACTCTTTGATTTTCTTTTGAAATTAACCTCTCTTGTGTTCCAACAACTTGAGAGTGGAAAAAGGGGCGATAATATATTAGGACACAACTACTATGAAAATTTATTCCGTTTAATTTAGTTAAAAAAACATACTTATAATCAAAGTTATTCCTAAGTTGTGCATACGATAATGTTGTCGTGTTAAAGTAAACACGCTGCTTGATATTGCCACCCTCCTTCTCAGAAAATCTTAGTGCCTTAACTTTCACAGTTCTACAAACGCCACTATATATATATATATATATATATATATATATATATGTATATATATATATATATATGAATAAATTAATTCAAGTATTAGTTCTAAGCAAAATAAGTGGTTAATGCCTGTTTCCTGTCTTAACTTAATCTACTTCTGATGTATGTAAAAGACGACTAAAGGAATATTACTACAGAGTTTGTACTGAAAGTTATTCCTAAGTTGTGCATACGATAATGTTGTAGTAGGAAAGTAAAGACGCTGCTTGATATTGCCCCTGTCTTTTTCAGAAAAGTCTCGGCCCTTAATTGAATATATATATATGTATATATATATATATATATAAATAATTCAAGTATTATATTATAAGTAAAATAGTAAGGGTAATAGTTCGTAATGTCTGTTTCCTGTCTTTACTTAATCCCCTTGTGACCTATGTAAAAGCCGACTAAAGGAATGCTACTGCAGAGTTTGAAGACCGCATTTCTGCGTAGATCACTGCTTTGATCAAGGCATTGAATTATTTGTTTATACAGTTTCTATTTCCCTCTCTCTAGCTCTTTATATATATATATATATATATATATACTTTTTGCAATGATTACAGATGACATTTATTTCATTACGTTTATTTAATAGATTTTTATTCTTAAGAAATTTTATAATATATAGTTTAATAATATATAGACACAAGGGGCAACCACCTGATGTTTGTATGATAATGCGTAAAGATTCTAATTGTTTTTACAAATTAAATAAAACAAAATGAAAAATGTCTTCCAAGGATATTTCATGCTTTCCTTGACCACGTATACGTCGTCTTTTGGCGTTGTTTTTAATTTCCGATCGCTTATTTCTTTACGTTTTGGATTGGTAGATCTACTTTGTTTCTTCGCCTAGATGATACGACTGACAGTTGAAAGGCTGACATCAATAACATCCACAATCTTTCAATAAGGCTTGCCAGTGTATTTCTGCAGTATTAACATTTTCGTAGGCTTCCTTGGAGTAACGTCCATTGCATACAATAGCCGTAGAATAACTAATCGAGAGTTCAGACAATAGAGTCTTGGCGTAACAAAAAATCTGATGCAGTCACGGATGACGCAATATTTTTCAAGACCAAACAAATTTCATCATACACCCGACAAATAGATTCATATTACTGGACAGCACTTGAAATGATTTAATCTGAGGAAAAATAGAAATCAATTACAACCTGTCACTCTGGAGTGAGTGAGTGAGAGAGAGAGAGAGAGAGAGAGAGAGAGAGAGAGAGAGAGAGAGAGAGAAAAGATCTACATAACTCTATGAACAAACAATGGAAGAAAAATTTACTTATTTTCACTTGAAAAATTTTCTCTTTTTATCAAGTCGTTTTTACTTCCACATTGGACAGGATGAGACTTGGAAAGTCAAATCACGTTCTGATTTTTTATGGTGACGAAAGCTGAATGCCTTGTATATTAAAATGTTTTGAAAAATAGCGTTAAGCCAACGTAGTGTTATTAAATTGATGAATACGTTTTACTTGAAATATAATAACTTATGATAAAACGGCAACTTCGACGTAGTGTAATCGTTTACTGAATACAAAATATGCCAGAGCAATTAATGCGATTTACAGCAAACAACAAATCCTCAGAGATCACAAAAATACTCTCCCAACACAGTTTTTTTTCTTCTTTCAGGTGAACTAATTACACCGACAAGAACATAAGCTATTCTTTTATTTTCCATCGAAAAGCTTTGTTAACTAAAGATTTTCTACACTGTTTCATCATTCTGAAGCACTGCGCATGAAACTGGTAGTCGTGTTCGGTCACTATCTTACCCAGTTCTTATATATATATATATATGTGTGTGTGTGTGTGTGTGTGTGTGTGTGTGTGTGTGTGTGTGTGTGTGTGTGTGTGTGTGTGTGTGAAAAGTGTGTGTATATACATATATACATATATATACACACACACACACACACACATATATATATATATATATATATATATAAGTTACCGTCTTAATAACCTCTCTGCACATGGCTCATGTGAGCCGAAAGCTTAGAACCAACTTAATAAAAAGTTATCCAAATGTTGGAGAATTTTTGTCTTTATTTTCAACTGAAATTCAAGCCAAAATACGACGTTTAGAACGGTTCATGATTAAAAATAGTAGACATTGATTGTCTCTTATATTTAACAGTGTATGTTTAGAAAATGATTTGCTGCCTCGATACATTACATATATATATTTATATATATATATATCCTCTGTTTATACGTTGCGTATATATATGCTTATGTATGAATATGTGAATGTGTTCGCCGAAAAAGATTTATATTTTCTTAAATTTTCTCTTTTAAGGGAGCAACCGTTATTTTCATTCGTTTTTTTAGGTCTTTGTGAATCTCATTCGTGTAAAATCCTTTGTACAATAAAGTCGGAAGCTGATGACGGTTCGCCTGAAATAGGCCATATACTTTCGATTTACCATGAAATAATGTATCTGACTTAATTTTTCTTATATATATATATATATATATATATATATATATATATATATATATATATAAATTTTTTTATATATATTATATTATTTATATATTATATATGCGCGGTACTTATTTGAAAGCGTTCAATATCAAAAATAGAGCTGATATATTCGTAGTTTTTCTGACGATTGCAAGAGCGTGAAACTCAGAGTCATAAACTCACAGCTATATATATATATATATATATATATATATATATATATATATATATATATATAACGTAGAATATTTGGTATTTTGTCAGGTATATTCCGAAAGAGACAAACTAAAAACAACTCAATGTTAATTATTTTTATTAATTTTAACAGAGTAATATGATCTAAAAAAAGCAAAGCAGCCGCTCCAAGACTGCGAAGTATTTATTACCCATGGATTTGTAGAATATACCAAAATTTTCTAGATTATATATATATATATATATATATATATATATATATATATCTAACCCGAAAGAATCTATGAATCTTTTATTGTTTGTCAATATTTGTAATAACTTTCCTAGCGAGCAAACTAAATGAATTACGACCGTGTATTGTGTTCCGATTCTCAATGTACCACAACTAATGTACGCTTTGAAAATCACCATTAATTGCGATAAAAAATAAAACGGCGTTACGATAATCAATATATAGGTTAAACATATATAACAGATTTTAGAAATAATTATCGTGGCATTGTTTTAAAGAATTTATCAGATCTTACAAATGCACAAAAGAAAAAGAAACAATCAAATGTTTAATGATGAAAATATAATGTTCATTATATGAATGTCTAACTTTTTCAGTTAAATGTAAATTTTTCTAAATGAAAACTAACAAAAATAAAATAAATCTAATAATATTTTCTCACCTGTATTTAATCACTCTTATTTTGAGCGCTATATATATATATAGTGTGTGTGTGTGTGTGATTATTTCTTATAGTATTTAGCGCCAAGGTTGTTATTTTTCAATGATTGTGACTGATCTATTTTGGCAAGCAGATTTTTTTATCGTAAAATACTAGATATTGGTGTGTAGATAGAGCGTTAATGAGTAGAAACAGTTTATCTCTTTAATAGAACAGATTCATGCCGAATTTGAAGTTTTGAGGGGACGCCATTATGATATTCCCACTCGGCAAACATCCCTGACGAGATAGTTCATCATAATGTCGTATATATATTTATATATATATATATATATATACTACATAAACTCTTTATATATATATATATATATATATATATATATACTACATAAAATCTTTATATATATATATATATATATATATATATATATATATATATAAACGTGTTGATAATTATACTCGTGCCGAAGACCTTCCTCGAAAACTTACGATGGAATGAAAAATTGTTTTAAAAAAAGAAAGAGCTTAGCACATGAAAGTGATCGGACTTCAACACGAAACTCAAAGAAAAAACCCCGTTACGAGTAATCATCTAACAGAAAGCGCTCAATACAGAGGTATATATATATATATATATATATATATATATATATATATTCAAATAAAACTTTTATTTTATATATATAAAATATGTAATATAATCTATATCTTTAAAAGTGACGAGGTTGGACGTTGTGTAAGCATATGTTTGTTTGATAAATTCGACTTAGCGTCTGCATTTTGAGTTCTAGCTCGAGTGGATTTGCGCCACTTTATATTATCTATATCTATATATGTTTCCCCTCCCCTCCCACCCTAAACCAATAGAGACATTCTACATTATTATCTATATCTATAAAAGCGACCAGGTTGGACGTTGTGTAAGTATTTGCTATGTAAATTCATCATATGTATTTTATTCTTATTATTCCTTAAACCACCCGAGTGAAACCGGGCTAAACTGCTAGTATATATATATAAGTAAATAACTATATGTGTGTGTGTTTTACAAATATCATATTTACTGTAAATATTTATTTGCTTTTTCTTATATACCCCTCTTTCAAGAAAATCACATCGAGGGAAAACGATTCAAATTCAACCCCAACCAAAACAAAATAACATTTAGATATCTATTTTACTTTTTGTGCTACAAATATTTTATTTATCAGAATGAGTTTCGCTGCAACATTTAAAGATTTTTCTGAACTTAGATGTTTTTTTTTAACTAAATTATTGATGAAAATAAACATTTACTGTCGAAGGTATTGATTTTCTTAAGATGTTATTTCTTATCTGTGTGGTGTAACTTTCTGAATGATCAAGGCTCTCCGCAATATCCAATTCGTTCTACCCCTCAACACTACTTCTCCGTCTACGAGCATTCCGAGTCCAGTTTCTATCCACTTACTCGCGCTTGTTAGGTAAGTTACTCGCTGTTTCCATATATCCCCTTTTCATTCAATGTCTTGTGAGTGCCAGATTCTTTGCGCCTGTTTTTCTCATAATTTGTCCTAGAGATTTCAAGCGTTTCCTGATTCTATATATATGTGTTGGGTTTCTGTTTCAATTCACTAAGTAAATATACTTGTCACTCAGTATATGTTTTTTTTATCATTTCACCCCGAGCAAGGCAGAAATGCCACTGATGTGCGGGGGGCTACAAACTGTAAAAAGATTAATTAGAAAAGAGTGAGGAGTACAAACTAGTTAGAAAGGAACAATAGAAAGCAGGTGCGATGACAGATGCATAGGTGGAGAGAAGGGGAAGGTTATACGGGGGTGGGGAGAGAGCTAGAGTCCAGTGGTTAGTAGATGAGTATTGACTCTGCATTTAAACTTCTGGAGGTTGAAGCCGTCAGGAAGGCAAGAATATGGGAGCGAGTTCCACAGGCGGTAAGTGCGAGAGAAGAAGCTGCAGGAGTAGAATTGTTCTCTGCATTTGGCTAACCAGACTGTGAATGGGTGGGACCCAGTTGCCAGTCTGGTTGCACGAGTAAACACCTGTTGAGGAGGCACCAGTGACTTAAGTTCGTTGGAGCAGAAGCCATGAAAGTATTTATAGAAAAGACAAAGGGAGGCCATATTTCGACGGTGGGGAAGTGGCTGCAGTCGAGCCGCCAGATCAGTACCTATCACATTACAGACTCTCATTTGGAGCCTGTCGAGAATACTGAGGAGAATGGCAGGGGCGCCTGACCATAAATGGCAGCAGTACTCCATGCACGGACGGACGGTTGACTTGTATATATGCAGGATGGATTCAGGTGGAAAAAACATCCTGGATCGACATAGTGACCCAACCTTCTTAGCAGTAGATTTAGCTATGGATTCAATATAGAGGTTCCATTTGAGGTCTGAGGAGAGTGTAAGGCCGAGGAGGCATAGTGTGTTGCTCTCAGGGAGAATCGCTTGGTCCATGATGATAGGAGGCAGGAGAGGTTGCCTGATGGTTGACAGACAACAGATCGGTCTTAGACGCATTGAAGTTGACAAGCCACTTCAATTCACCACAGAGTGTAGATCCCATTCAAGGTCAGCAGCGAGATTATGTTGGCTCGCCACAACAGGTCTCTTACTGTTGCGGGAGTAGATTGTGGTGTCATCTGCGTAGATGTCTACTTGGGAACTGATCTCATCTGGGAGGTCGTTGATGAAAATAAGGAAGAGCGTCGGGCCCAGGATAGAGCCCTGTGGGACAGAATATTTCTGTTATGATACGTGGTTTTGGAATTATGTATGTCTGTTTATATGGATATGTTTCGTTTAGCATTTGACACTGCCTGTTAAAGTTAGAAAATGCACTGAATATTTGGACATATCTAAACTTATTTATAAATGGAACTTTGTGTGTGCGTGTGTGTGTGTGTGTGTGTGTGTGTATGTGTGTGTGCCTGTGTGTCGGTTACCTATAGACTCCGAAACAGCTGAACCGATTTTCTTGAAAGTTTATGGAGCTGTATTATAAGCATCTGCGAGTGTTCTTAGCTAGGTTTTCTGTTGAGGTACTCCCGATCAATATCGAAAATGGAGAATCGAAAATATCAGGTAATAGAAGGAGTGGTCCGATTTTAATCAAATTTGATACACTCATAGACAAAGACATAAGAAACAATATTCAGAAGTTTCAAGGTTGCAGTTCTTACAATAGTTCAGAAAATCGATAATATATATATATGTAAAAGGCAAGATGTTTGTGTATGTGACTGTTTATCTGCCTGTATGTCTATTTTTTCAGCCTTTTTATTTTAGTTTTTGCTTCGGGTCTGGCTCTAAGTAGGTATAATTGTAGTTCTTAGTCTCAGCCATGATGTCATTTACTCAGAGGATGTATTTAGCTTTAAAAATTCAGTTTACGACTAAAAAACTTATTTGATATCGATACGAGGAAATCAAAATTTGACTTACATCCATTGATTTTTCTTTCAGTCTACGGTTTCGCTTTAACAGGAAACAACTATTGCTTTTTAGTCTTTCGTGCCAACGTCCAAAGAGTGTGAGCTCCTGGACCATGGATTAGTTTTAAAGCTTTCATTATACCCGAGCAACGCCGGGCTATACTGCTAATTTTTTATGATGTTATTTCTTATATGTGCCATGTATCTTCAGGGCGATTAAGGATCTCCGCAGTATCCAATTCGTTGTAGGCCTCAATAAAATTTCTCCGTTTACTATCACTCACAGTCCATCTTCTCTTCATTCATATGAGCATGATAAGTAAACTATTCGCTTTGTGTTCAGTGGTGTTTGAGTGTCAAATTCTCCCCGCCTGCTTTTCACATAATTATTTATTATTCAACAATTCCTATTTTTCGTTGTATTTTTATGTAATTTTTATTACACGCAGTCTTTCTGCTGTCGTTAAGGTGCAAAACCTAATGCAGGCTTATTTATTTCTAGAATGTTTGGATTAATACAGACTATAGAAGGGCAGCAAAAGAGCGGCAATAGAAAACACCCTAAATTAAAATAAAAAATACTATCTGTCTGTTTTCCTGAGATCAAGAGTTGTCATTATTTATATTGTTTCCTTTTGAACGTTGTTACGTTTAAAACATTTCGAATCAGTTGCCATTACTGACCTTCTTCGGAGGTCTGTTGATCTAGGTCATCTTCATATTAAGGCATATAATTTTTTTAATTAGAATATATCACATGTCAGCAGATTCATTCAAAGCTGATGGAAATAAATAACAATGACATTCAGTTGCACAGGTATATCGCAAGAGTTCTTGGGTGGGTCTCATAACTGTTTCTTTCTATGCTAATTTAATCGACTCTAGGATATAGGGCATGCAGATATTTGGAAACATGCTTCAAAAACTTCTGATCCATCTGACAAAAAAGAGATTGTTTTTCAGTGCTGAACTAATTTCAAAGTTTGCTTTGATATTTGCCATCTATTTACAACAAATTAAAAAAAAATGTTTGTTACGTTTTTATTTCCCCCGTTACGTTAATTATATATTTTTTACGTAATTCTAACACAGAAACTAACTTAGGTCCAGTTTTCGTTTCTAACCGGTGTTATATTTTAAAGCGTCTTTTAAAGGTCATCTTCAGTAATAACTGAAAAAATATTCAGAAAGCTGGTCAATGACTTTCTTTTGAAGATTTATATCAAGAATTTTTTAATGAATTAATGCTTACTATGATTTTGTACTATTCTCTTCCTTAATTTATTTTATACAATGACTTGTTCGACTTGGTTGCTTTTGTTTAGCAGTATATTGAATCCTGTGTTTTATTTAATGTCGATAATCAAGGATTATTAAATATTTCCTGACAAGTTAAATTCTCTAAGCGTGTCAGGTGGGAATCTCTCACTCTTTCTCTTTCTCTCTCTCTCTTTCTTTCTCTCTCTCTCTCTCTATATATATATATATATATATATATGTATATATATATTTTGTTGTTTTGTTACTGCATTCACATTAACTAGGTTAGGGTTTTAAAAAAAGCCCCGTATAAGGGACTTAAAAAAATCAAGACTTCCCACAGTAACCCACCTTTTGCTGAAATCTGATGATATCAAAGGCATTCAATCAGTTTTGATCTTCGTCTTAAGCGGATGCTCAAAGAGTCTAATCAGATGCTAAGAAGAATAACTTTCGTATCTGAAGATTCTCTCCATTCGTGACGTCCAAATCACCATTCTTGCTACGGCCAGCAACATGAAAAACACCTCTCGTTTCATCCCAGAATACGGGACCGACATATTATCACACGCGGATCAATTGGCACGGGCTGTTCGAGAGCAATACCAGCAGTTCACTGACCGAAATGGTCCCAGAAAGGGCGCACCTAAGCACAATGGTAAAGGGCGTGATAATTCGTTTCTTCTAAACCAAGGTCACACCGATGGCAGTCGGGCAATATGTTCCCCCCCCCCATCTGAAGAGCATGTCATTGAGAGATAGCCCATTTCTTATCAATCTCCAAGTAAGCGAAAAGTCAGAGTTATTGAGTGAATTTCATTCGGCGCCCAAGGCTAAACGGATTTCGACTCGGTTGCCTACAAGTCGAGCCGATCGCGTAGAGGTTTCTTCGTCGAGACCCCCTGCACTAATAAATGATACAAGTGCCTCCAAAGCCGAGAAACGTCAGTGGACCGAGGAATGATCCGAAAGACTTCTTGACACTCGAGTAAGAATTTTTATTGATTCTAGCTTTTACGTCGGCACACAGGCATAGAATAGAGAGGTGTGATATTAAGTTCAGGGAGGGCGTCCCTAACACTCTTTTTCCAAAAACAACATGTGTCATAAGAAAGCCAATCTCGAGGCATGTCGACCAATTCTTCTTCAACAAAGCGGACGGGTCTATAAGTCCAACTAATGGGTCCCAGATTTGCGGCCCCATTCCAAGCTGGAACTTGCTGCAGTTAATTTTGTACCACGTCAATGTTGTCCCGTGATGACACGAAAATGGATACGTCATCTGCGTAAATCAGCAAAAGAGAGGCTCTAACGGCAAAGCGAAAAATATGT
The DNA here is from genome assembly GCA_037127315.1 of Ascarosepion bandense. Taxonomy (NCBI): domain Eukaryota; kingdom Metazoa; phylum Mollusca; class Cephalopoda; order Sepiida; family Sepiidae; genus Ascarosepion; species Ascarosepion bandense. The sequence goes on from JBBBDQ010000189.1 coordinate 1,507,231, forward strand.
GCAACAGCATAAAATATGTGCAACAGTAAGCAACGTTGACAAACCGACCGAGATAGCTCAAAAGCACCCGACCGATTTCTGTTTACATGTACCACAGCACTGGGTAAGCGACACAGCAGGCTGATCAGCTTGCAGAAGTCCGATTTGAATCTGGCGGCCTTCAAGATAGCAGCCAGATGCCTTGGTCAAACCTATCAAATGCCTAGAACTGATCTTCATTGATCAGCACGGCCTGTTCTTAGTCTTTTACAGGCTCTTTGATCATGCGAACCAGATGCAGGTTACACTTAATTGTTCGGCTCTTCACAGCACGTCTACTCTGGTCCAAACAACTGACTGCCAACGCTCCGTCAGTATCTTGGCCCAAATCTAATTCTGTGTTTAACAGTGTTAAAAGCCTGTAATCATCTAAGTTCCTCCCTTGACCTTTTGAAACAACGTGATCACACCGCTAGAGATACGGACGGGGACGGAGCCCTGCCGGAACCAGTTGTTTACCACCATCGTCAGAATCGGTACATAGATGTGCGACAGACTCAAGCACAATTCTTAGGGTAGACAATCAACTCTCAGGGACATGCTACTGTCAATCTTCTTCAATACCAAGTGAACTACGCCCTCCGTAATCTCACCCTCGCAGCTAGCTGCATTAGTCTGCGCAAGCCGAAGAAAGTCAGACTAAGCTCCTTGTTAAAGCGGATCTGGAAATGTCGTCGAAACGCCTTGCACATATTGTCGGTTGACCTCAGAGAATAACAATCTTGGATTTTGACTTCTCGAAATGATCGATTTCCACCTCGTCGTATCTCTTCCTTGTGCAATACTGCGCACATGCTCACGGCTTTGTTAAACATCTTGTTTAAACTATGCCTAATCATTTGATCCCGGTAAAGCTTGCTAGCCAACCTTTCCAGGGCCTGCCTAATTAATGCTATCTCTCGGAGATCTCTCATTGCCGTTGCCCCGGCAATCTTGTTAACCTTGCCCCGGCAATCTTGTTAACCTTGGCTAATGCGAGTCGATGGCTATAGTCTGAAATCTTTAAAGCTTCTGACAATGTATTTGATCGTAGCTTGTCAAAAGAGTGATTTCCTTAGATATCGCAAATCTTCTGACAATACACTCAGTGATAACTTTCTCACCATAGCGATCACCTAAGATATTTCAACGGTTTCTTTCAATGCGCTGAATTGTAGCTTTTTCATGAGAGCGATTGCCTTAGATATCACGATAGCTTCCGAGAATTCGCTGGAGTGTAACTTTGTCACCAGAGCGATTGCTTTAGATAACTCGAAGGCTTCTGACAATGCACACGATAGTAGCTTTCTTATTAGAGCGGTTACTTTACATTTTTCGAAGGCTTCTGAAAATGCACGGTAAAGGCTTGTGCAACACAAACTTACCGATTATTCAACCTCTGGATGGCTTTTCACACTCATCAAACCCTTTCTCTCAGATTTTGTAAATGGTCATTCTGTTGAAGCCTTATAATATTTATGCAAGCTTCAATCAAGTTTTCCTCCGCGATGCGAGCTTCTTTTAACTATAAACGATCTACTTATGAGCATTCACAGATCATGTGAAAAGTTCACTGTTTTCTTATTTTAATATTGTGATGGATATTAATTCTTCAGTTAATAAATAAATAAGCACTTGAAAAATTCTGTGACATAAAATATCCATAGAAATTCACCTATTGCATCATTAAATATTTAAACTTAACTTTAACAGAATATTGAAATAACTATCATGAAATATAAAGTTCTCTCTCTCTCTCTCACTTCTTCCTTCATATAATTCTTTTTTACTTGCATTCGTTTACGAATTGCTTGTCTCTTTTCTGTTCGTAATCCTTCTCGAGTTCTTCTCTGTCGTTCTCTTGCTGTCTCTCTTTGTTGTCTTATTCTTTCTTCCATTATAATGATATTCTCTTGAAATATAATGCATTTGAAAAATACATTTAATCTCATCTATTACAACGAAAGCGTGACACACGTATGTACCCAGGTAGGTAATACTGTAAAAGGTACGACTTGTAATGTTTTTCGCCGTAAGGAAAGTCCGATTTTGTAGAATAAATAAAAAAAGTATTTTTCTTAGTTGAAAAAGAATCAAGATGAAGACAGCAAAGAAAGACTTGAATTTTTTATTTAAAGTACAAAAATGCTATAAGTACAATAATACTTTCTATCTTTCTTTCTAATATCAGATGATATATGTTTTACAGTGATTCTCTTTTTCGTTTTATATTTCGTTTTCAAAGATTTCTTTTATTTATCATGCGTTTTTGTGTGTATGTCGTCCGCCGTTTCTATGTTTTATCTGTTTCGGTTTTATCACCTTCTATAGAGTGACACATGTAGATACTACGCTATTAATATATAGATTATACCAGTATGCATTAAGACACATTCAAAAATCAAGTTGATCGGAAATCTCCAGCTGATCTATCCTCCGACCTACACTTGAAAGCTTAATTGAAAATAGCCTGTGTCTTTCGATGACACAGAAATCAAGCTACTATGGTTTCTTCATAGTCGTACTTTTACCAGTCACGATGAATGGTACCACTATGAATAGGGTTCAAGTCTTTGAATGTTCATTGGGTCCCAAGTTCACTTAATAATGTCTCCGTTTTGTAAGACTTATCAATCATTTGTAGGTTATTGCAAGCTAGAAAATATTTTTAGATTTTAATAATTTCTTTTGCTATAATAATTATTAAGTGAGACAAGTCTTAGTAATTAACTTATATCTTTGGGAAAAGAGGCGGGTTCCACTACGTAGGGAAAGTTTTGTATGCACCTCTTCTCCACCAAGCTATAGGTAAGACTTGTATCACTAAATAAATATTATCTACCCCACCCCCATAAAATTCTTACAATCGAAATATAATGTCTGGTTTTAAATAAGATACAAAAAGATGATAAGCCGTAGGAAACAAACAAATCAATAAGACTATGTATCTAAATGTAGGGTAAAACGGGACAATATCAAATAATCAGTCCTCAGATAAGTGCACACGGGCACCCACATATGTAAATGTGTGTTTGTTTTTTCGGCATTATATGTGCAAGCTGGATCTTTCAAGAATCTCACACCTACTTCTCTAAATCATTCAAATTAACCCTCTAGGGCCATTCGTATCATATTTGATACAGTATTTCCCTATAAGGAAACATGTGGTATTTCCCTATAAGGAAACATTTGGTATTCATTGACTGAGCAGTCAGTACTGCTTTCATTTGAAAATTATAAAATATTTCTCTTAAAAAATTTTTCAGGAAAATATTTCTTTCAAGGCTTGTTTTCATACTGTATCAAATATGATACGAATGGCCCTAGAGGATTAATAAAAAATCAGAAATATTCATTTTTTAAATCTTTCTTGTAGTTACTGAGAACGTTTTTGCTTTAACATTGTGCATCTAGACATCATCGGAATGTAGATACAAAGATATTATAAGAGATACAATCAAGTGCACCCCCACTGAGGCGGAATGCGGCACAAAGTTATTTTTACTGTGAGATATCCGAGCATTTACGCTTGGCCAAAAATATTCAGTAGACCCTACTCAAGGCAGATTCGGGTTACTGTCGATTCTTCCCAGACGAGACTCACCACTTCAGCGGATCCTCGCCTTGGTTCCTCCTGTCTGAAGGCAGTAAGTCAGACAATGACAACCAGTCAGACTGATTGCACTCTTCTGATCTCGGCGGAAACCATGTTTCTAGTTTTTCTAGCAAAATGATGAATTTAACAAACCTAATGTTAAGATTGATTATGCGTTCGTGTGTGTGTCCGTGTGCGTGTAGAAAGAAAAAAAAGAAAGAAAGGGATAGATAAGAGGAGATATACACAGAGGAGAGAGAGAGAGAGAGAGAGAGAGAGAGAGAGAGAGAGAGAGAGAGAGAGAGAGAGAGAGAGAGAGAGAGAGAACGAAATAAAGAAAGTGATACAAAGAGAAAAACAGTGTGTGTATGTGTGTGCGTATGTGTGTGCTTATGTCTGTGAGCTCGTGACGGCGTTGACAGTGTGAGGAAGACAATGTTGGATGTAAGAGCTTTGCCGGCTGTGTAATGTCAATGCGTGATTAGTATATTTATCTGGTTTTAATAGCAGATTAGACGAGAGGAAAATTGTGTCTACAGGTCACTGAAGCGGGCCATCAATTCAACTGCCAACTGTTTAGTGGTACGGCAAGAGTCGGAGGGCAATGAAAACCTTCTCGGAAAATTCCGACTCATCGTTTAAAGGGGGGATAAAATTGAGGTAATCGGTCAGATGTCTATTAACTCGGACATTCGATCGAGTGTAAATACGTACAACTTGTAACGATTTCTGAGGCATTAAAATGTCTGTTGTCTAAGCGGATAACGAGTTCCGTAGTACTACATGTGAACAAAAGTCATGAAAAATGAAGAATTTATTATTTACACACACACACACACACACACACACACACACACACACACACACACACACACACACACATATATATATATATATAAATGAATATTATTATTGAAAGGAACGCTCATTTTCTTTTAATAATTATATATATATATATATATATATAGTTATGTATGAATTGTACATTGCGACATGGACGTTTCTATGTTTCGAGATAGGTTCTCATCATCAGCCAATATTGATGCAGTTTTGGTTTGCTATGAATGTATGTGGGTGTTTTTTGTGGCGAATCAGAATGGAGATTTACTTTGGGTTAAATCCCAAAGTGAATGTCCATTCTGATTAGCCACAAAAAACACCCACATACATTCAAAGCAAACCAAAAGATTTTTTCATTTAAATGTAAATCATCTGCACAACTATATCAACATTGCCTGATGATGAGAACCCATCTCAAAACATAGAAATTTCCATGTTGCAATGTACAATTCATACATAACTATATAATTATATTAAGCTCTATAATACTCATTATATTTATCACTGTTTATAATAAAATAAACGCCAGAGCACTCAAAATAAAAAAAACAAAACCTTGAGTCCTCTTCACCTGGAATTATATGTGTATTTATATATATTTATACATAACAATTAGACAAATTACTACACAAAGTAACTATTGCTGATATAGTAGACATAGTAATTTTAGTACAATATTAGCTGTTTCCTTACAAGGAAACTGTTGTGGATCTTCGCCGCCAATTTTTTGTGAAGTTGTGGTGAAACTTTGCCGCAAAGTTGTAGTGACAGGTTTGTGCCGGAAGTAAGACACGGAACAAGAAAGTAGGTTCAAACCATTGTATTAATATAACAAGAGACAATATATTCAAAGAGGTGTTAATAATAAGTAATATAGAAATAAGTAAGTCCGAAGGTAATATTACGCTGCCTGACTAGTAGCTGTCTTCAACTACTGTTAACTGCCTTCGTTAACTGCCGATTTGACTGCTTTCTGGGAGTCACGCAGGTAATTTATATGTAGCAAGAGGAAGAGTCCATTTCTCGAAGGAGATTACCATAAGAAATTTTGTCGCTTATTAACTGAACAGTGCTACCGTAGTTTGAAATTTATGGAATATTTATATTCAGATAAATTTTAAGAAAATTATTTTTTTAAAGTACAGTAACTTTCATGATTGTTGCAAGTATTGACAGAGGTTTTATTCTTAACTATTTGTTTAATGTGGTGAAGAGTGTGTCAATTATATTATTATTTCCTCTTTACGTTACATTTGATATACATTTTAACATCAACTAATGTGATTTCTCTTGTTTGGTTCAATTCTTGGTTCTTTGTGATACAATGGTGTTAGTTCGCAATGTTGGAAGAAGGATTATCTCCTCTCAGACCCACAGAGTTCATTCGCTTGAAGACATCTTTTTATCATTGACTCCTGAAAGCTGTTGTAGACAGTTAACAGTTTGGGCATTTATGAACAGGTTGCGAGCCATGCATGACATCCGAGGGTTATTTAAAAAACGTCGTCCGTGTTATTATATCAATGTTTTGGTTTTGTAGAATCTTTCAGTGTCAGAGAAAACTGCCACTAGCGTAACGTATCAAATTGGTTTTTCAGTGCGAATCGATTCAGTTATTTTTTTACATGAAATTTAGAGATTTTCAGTTTATAAATATGACTTCAATTACAGTGGTTCGAATAGATTAGCACATTATGGAATGCTTATGTTACAGAATGCGGCGACTTGGTCACGATTGGTCAAAATACCACGTGGGCGTGGAAATCTGACAGGAATGGAACGAACGAAATAGTTTATCACAACTGCTTCTCACAGTTTATCACGAGTTATTCTCAAACTAACAAGAGAATAGCAAAGGAGATCACAAGAAAATAAATAGAGGAAAAGAAAACAATCCAGAGGAAACTTACAAGGGACAGATAGGGAAACTCTGACAAGGTTAAATAGAAGATATCTAGAAGAGGAAAGACATATTTTTTTATTTAGACTATAAACTTTAGAACGTGTTATTTCTCATAAAAAATAAAGGCAATATTATAACGCGAATAGGAAGAAAGAAACTACACAGAAGTTTGATTTATTAAATACAGCTGAGTGGTTGAAATTAAAGTTCGGGTTCAGCTGACTTGGAACATAAACATACTGGAAATTGTCCAGAAGATTGAGTAGACAAATGATAGAGGCGAAAGATTTCTTTATTTAATTACTCCAACCCGGATTGGTCGTTGAGAAAGACAAATGTAACCGAAAAAAAAAGGCGTAGCTTTATCAAAAAACAAACAGAAAATAAAAATAAAATAAAACTGTGAAAATAGAAACATAGCAGCACATTATTAAGAGACATAAAAGTAGTAGTTTCAATTGAAGACTTGGTTTATTATTTGCTATATTGGAACCAACTCCAATCGTATTAAATTGATTATTGGAGGAGGAATTGCAGGGTTAAGGAAGGATTTGAACTGTCCAGCTCACAACACTTTTGTAGTTAGTAAGTTTACAGAGATAAGTGTTGGAGATTTCGGAGTAGTCACTGTTACTTGATCCGCAGATTACATCAGGTGTAAAGAAGAAAACACATGAATAATAATAATAATAATAATAATAATAATAGTAGTAGTAGTATTAGTAGTAGTAGAAATTCTATTGGCAATGTGGTAGTAGTAACAATTCTCTCTATAGATATTAGATATTAAAACCATTGTATATATATATATATATATATATATATATATATATATATATGTCGCATTCATGGAGAGGCAGCGTCGGCTGAGTCCATTCCTTTTGACAACCACTAATTAGACTTTACTAACCTATTATGAAAGCTTTTGCCGTGTGTTTGTTTTACAGCAGTGCATTTTTGGGAAAAAGTTATGTTGTCGAGTAATAAAGAATATATATATATATATATATATATATATATATATATATATATATTTCTTTATTATAATTAAATCCTTTGTGTATATATATATATATATATATATATATATATATATATATATATATATTTATTTATTATAGGGTAGGGAAGAGGACATATATAAGAAATTATGTACATGTTCTAAAACATAATTTATAATAAATATTCACTGCTCTATACATCATATATCGAGCACTGTTTGAAATTAATGTTTTGGACGGAAAAAAAACTTTTCCTTTTTCTCTCCTCATTCTATACTCACTCGGATATATATACATATATATATATATATCTCCAAGTGAATAAGGAACGAAGAAAATATTAACAACGTTCAACACATTAATTTCAAACATTGCTCAATATAGAAATAGAACTATGGAAATTTATTAATACATTATAATATAGAACATCTACAAATTAAAATCCACTAGAAAGACGCGGACTATGAGGCTATTCTTTATTTTTTACTGTTAAACCTAGCGCCTATCTCTGAAACTTTACACAATTATTACTTTTCTCTTTCTCTTTCTCTTCCATTTATCTGTTTTTGTTCAATGTCTCTACCCAATTCTAATTTCTCATATTTCTTCTACCCACTTTACCTCGCACACAAAATTTAGAAATATATGGAAACGAATTTTCTATCACAATCCAGAAAATAGCGTTCACTACCTGATGATGGCCTTTCAATGTCGAAAGAATATTTACACTTTGTAGTAGATTGTAATTTGTACAGTTTCTAAACTATTTTATATATATATATATATATATATATATATATATATATATATATATATATATATGTATATATATATAATATTTATTACCTGTCACGCTCGGGGGTCTGGATAATGTAATATACTTATTAATAGGAACATCAATGTATATGTTGCCGAAATTTTTTACAGCAGAGGCCTACTTGTAGCATTAAAAATATTATAGCCCTACTGGAAAAATATAAACACTGCTTATTTGACAGGAGATGAAAAAGCAAAGAAAAGAAGATTATCAATAAACTCATTGATTTAAACTAGATTTTGATAGCTTAAGAAGACCTAGCAAAAAAGAGGAAGAACGTTACAGATAGCGATTTGAAAATAAACCCATTATAAAAATGTCCCGAGTTACTCGGAAAACCGAAGGATAATCAGAAAAGGATTGAATACCACACTTTGATGAAAACAAAAAAACAAGTGGCTACCGGAAAATAAACTTCATAACAGCAACCAACCTCATATTCTGTGCGGAAGCAAAATAATATAAATTTTGGCGCACTGAAGAAATTTGTCAGTCAAATTTCGGTAGTAGCAATTAGAAAGCTGTTCAGATGGTGCAACGGTTATCAGATCAGAAAAAGAATTCCGCAAGCCGAATTCAAAATTCGGTTTTGTCTTTCCCGTTTGCTTTTCTACCACTGGAAAAAACGTGAGTTTTCTCTACTCATCCATGAAGTAAACATGATGATAGACTGGACTTTCGACACTTGCTTGGTAGTAATTATAAAAGAAGCGTAAATATGAGAAAAATGCAAAACAAAAACAAAAAAGAAAAAACGAAAAGAACACAACAGGAATCCATTTTAATAATTTTCTGACGAATTCATGTTAAATTAATCCATAGAGAAAAGAACTTTCAAGAAAGACCTGGGTAACCATGTATTGGATGTAGGGGAATGGCATACGAAACAGACATTTCCTGGTAATGAGCAAGCATATGAAAATATTAGGTTGCCACAAATGAAAAGAGGCACTTTATAGGAAATGAATATAACGATTCTGAAATGTTAAATAACTAATCTATTTATTTGCAATAGTGTTGATTAATGACGATTTTTCAACGTACCTCTAAATTCTTGAGTCCGTCTTTAAAAAGATTCAAATCTTTTGATTTGGTAACCAATCTAAATGCTTCGATTATCATTTCTTTATTTTAGAATTTTTTCTTGCGTGTCTGAGACTCAAAATGCCTAATTAATTGACCGTCCTTCCTTGTCTTTTGAAAAGTAGTAGGGTGTTTCCTGTTTAAGATTGGCATTCTATTTTCTTCTAAAATCTTCTCTTTTTCTTTCACTTCTAGCAGTCCATTACGTTTTAGTGGCATTATCGCTTTCCTTTGGGTGAACTGCTTAAAAGAACCGAACTTGCCCTCTAAACATGACCCATACTGAGGTGAAATTTCTGCAAGTTAATTCAGTTAGAAAGTTGATGTTATTTAAATATTGAAGAACAGGATTTTAAAAATGACTTGTATTTCATTCTGAAAACAAATAATATAAGGTCAACTCAAATCTGACCTTTAAAATAAACAAATATACATATTTTGTTACTTTAAGATGTAGCCTTGCGCACCCGTTAGTGAAAATAAACTGGAACTAGTTTCTATAAAATAGCAGTTTATGAATTTAAGTGCAGTACTAAATTGGCGGTAAGATCTCATTATTTTACAGTTGAAGTGGTTAGAAGTAACCGTAAATTGTATGCTAACCGTTTATTCTCTCGTAATTCTCATTTGCTCACTTCCGGTTTCTTGCTTTCTAATGATTTGATCCTTAAAAATTTAAATGCAATGGTTATATCACGTCTTTTTAATTCTTGTTTTTTTTATTGTTATCATTACTTAATAAACACACTCATCAACCCCTTGCGTCTTAGTAGCTTTATTGCCTTCATCAACATACAAAAATAAGTAGTGAAACATCACTAAACTAACTGGAATAAAATTAGTAGTTTTGTTGCCTTGCTTAGGATAAACGGATTAAACAAATCTATCCTACATATGCTCATAATAGACAATCCTTGTTCCCACCTACACGCCATCAAAACATTGTCATTCAATAACTTCTTAAATTCAGTTGCACTTAAGCCTTGCATTGGATGAATACAAGTTAGTTAATTAAATGAAAATGGGGAAATATTTTAAATTAACGTGTTTCATTTTATAAAAGGAATTCACCAGACTAAAGTAATATTCTTCTTGATTCAATTATATATATATATATATATATATATATATATATATATATATATATATATGTAAGAAAGAGCGATATAAACGTTAAATGTCGGTTATAATTATACATCTAAACATAAGCAATGGCAATATATGGAGATTGAATCTTAAAACCTGGCGAACGAGATGTCTGAAGGTAAATTTCAGACAATCACTTTCGGTTTCCCATAATGTTTTTCTTTTTGTTTTTAAATATCCTATATCGTGACAACAAAGGATTTGTTAAGAAAGGCGAAACGTATGAACCTGGTCATAAATGTACCGAGGAATAATACGAAATCAGTGCACTTTCAATACATTTTCACTTTTTTATAATAATAATAATAATAATAATGATAATAATAATAGCAGTTTATATGTGTGGGCTTTATTAAATTGTGTTTGTTATTTAGCGGCATGTATTGAAGTCAAGAGAAGCCGTTCTGTGCTGTATTTGCCACTCAATCACGCACACAGACTCATAGGTATTGCATTTAATATCGACTTATTAAATTTACCATAGCCTTTCCCTAGAAGTTAACCACTTGATACATATATATCTCGAAAGTTCTCTGAGAGAACATTTTATTAAAAGAAAATCTATTTTATTTTTTAAGCAGAAACTGTCCGAGCGTTAATAAAATGTGTAAAAGTTACATTTTAGCAAAAGTCATTTGACTATAACAGACCCTCCAACTCAAAACTGTTTGCATTAGTTTAATAGCCACAAACAGCAAGCATCTGTATACATTCATTGGTTATTAGAAAATTTAACATATACTTTTAGATTAACTTTAAGTGGGTACAAAACTGATTTATATACAATTTTTATCAAGAAATTTAAGATATTTTCGCAGTCTGATGTGTTAGTAAATTCACTATTGCTCATGAAATATGTTTGATTTACATAAACTAAGAATATTATTGCCTTATGTGATGATAAAATTCATTGTTCTATCCTGTGCATGACGGTAAACTGCACCCGGCAGCAAGACCTCTGATTTGGAGTTTGTGAGGAGCATAGAAGCACCTCTTAATGGTTGTTGATCCCAGCTACACCGTGACCCTGATTGGTAGCACCTGTTAGGGTCCCAGCTATGAGCAAATCGTTAATCAGCAAAATGAAAGTATGAATTACCTTTGTATAAAAATACATGCATAAAAATAGACTTTTATAGACTTTATATTTTTCTATAATAGAGGGAAAAATATTTTCCAGGGAAAAATATTACCAACTTTACATGTTTGAAGAAGAAATTCTGACCATCACACATTTTTAAAGGAAACAATTATTCTCAGCAAAACATTTTTTAATACAAAACAAGAAGACATTTTCAGTTTTCTAAAATAAAAAAGAAGAAAAAAATCTCATTTAAAATCTGGCAAAATCAACATTTTCACTATAACCGAACCTTAAAAAATTCCTTAAAAGCCCCTGTTTTTTGCATTAAATAACCCACAGATGTTGGTATGCTGTTAAACAAAACTCAAACTCAAACTCAAAATCATTGTTTGTTTGTTTTATTTGGCATATCAGTTCCTTATGTTCAATGCCAGAACTTAATTTTACTGGGAACTTTGAAATAATAAAAATATGATATATTTAACTCTTCTTTACATTTGAGTACATCATAGTTGATACTCAGTTTTGTTCATATACATTCTCGTGTGGATATAATTACTAGAAGCGGTTATAATCCTGAAATACTGTTTGATTACTTTAAGAATTTGTATGATTTTATATAGATTAATGAATTAATTCTTTTATGATGGTTGTTTAGATGATTTTGTTAAGGGGCACTTCAACACTTCTATGGGTTATTTAATGCCAAAATGTAAATATTTTGAACGCAGTTGTGTACATGTAGTCATAATTAATTGGTTACTTTACTGTCCAAGCTAAGATGGGAATGAAACAGATTAGATCCTCTGAGTTTTGGAAGATCACTAACGAAAGTAAGGAAGGAGGCAAATCTACCGTGCTCACTATTATAAATTCCTCGAGATCATACTCTCTTTGACGGAAAAGGCCTTAGATTGTTGACTCCAACAATAGCCAGCCATTCAAATGTCCAACTCCCTCATCTTATAAATGAGATGTCCGCTTCGATTCAGTCTCTGCCCTATCCCACATTGTGTTTAGTTTTTATGATAAGGGCGGTAAAGAACGAATCGTCCTCGGGAATCGTCGTACTGGACTAGTCCATGCAAAATGAAGACGCAAGCAAAAGATTAACAATTAAAAAAGAAATATAATACTGAAGGGTAGTCAATTAATATCATGCCTATTATATATCTAAAGGCATTTAATTTTATTAAATCGAATCCTTATATATACGTTGGTTTGTACAGTGTTTGGTTAGTCTAGACGTTATTTTTTATCAATTTCCCATGCTGACCAATTATCCTGCTCCTTAAGTTGAACTTGAAAATTTGGCTGGTTTGCGTGTGTCTTGTACAAGTCTTATGTCGAAGTTTCTGTTCAGTCAAGCATTCACGCGATATAAGACAACGCGGTCGCCTCTCGTCTCAGCAACTGCAATCCTTGCCCTTGGACGCTGCGATTTCTTTGCATTTATTGACACCCACCTTGTACCTTTCACAATAGGGATATCTCTTTTTCTCATGGGTAACAGTCACATTTATCGATCCGCCCCTTTCTTTTCTTATTGGCAATTCACACCAATACTTTCAAGTAGGTGTGAGCACATTCCACAATATTTCACCTGCTCGTGACATCTATTCGACCAATCTGCCTCTGGATTGCTTGCCATTTTTTAACTAATGGTCATCAATTAAAAAAAAATAATTAAAAATTATTTCATCAATTAAAAAAAAATCTTTTAAAATTTTGCTTACGCAAAATTTCTATGCTGGCCTTAATCAAAGTCAGATATTTACCAGATGGTTCTCCGTTCAGCCATTCCTCCAATCTTCTCAGCATTATTAATTTCTTCACCGACAAGGATATTTTATTTTTGGTTACAGATGATCCATCTTGTTTGTGTTTTCGTAACCAGTACTTTTGGAGCGAGGTCATTAATCAGTTGTCTACCTAAAGATCACCACATGGTTCCTTGTGATAATATTGCCTTCTGTAAGTAATTCTTCTGGATTTAGAGAAGAAAAGTTTTTAAAGAGAAATCTCCATTCTTTCTCTCGGTATTTCCATCGTTTTATTCATTAACAGCTTTTTATTTACCAAAAGAAAATCGTATCACAAGAGGATAAAGTCCACCTCTTCTCAAATCTCAAGTTTGACTGAGTACAAGCCCAGTAACATTCTTATTTCAATAAAAGAAGCCTGTACAATGCTGGAGGCCACTCAAGGAAGAAGGTTATTTTAAAGTGTAGAGTATATGGATGGAAGGGAAAGACAACGGTTGTCACTAGACATGAATAGGTTAAGATTGTAATGATTATGGAGAGATTTCTTTGCACTTTTTACCATAGAGCCGCAGTTCGCAATAAAAAGCTTCTTGAGTGGAACTTTCTTCTCGCGGATTGAACTCATGGGAATTGCAGGTGGTTTATTGGTGCTAAATGACATGGCAGGTTCTAGCTGGGAAGGTCAGAACTGGTGGAACCGTATGATGCAATTTGCCTTAGCAAATATTAGCAATATAGTAGTGAGAGACTTGCTACATGCAGCCTGTGAGAAAGAGAGTAGACCGTGGAAAATGTTTCTTTCTAGCAAGGCCACAAAGATGCTTTTGAACTCTATTAAGACTGACATGTGAGGTCTGGGCGCAGGCAAGAGTACACTATTTTCGGCCGGATCTGGATTATATAAAAGTAGAGAAGTCAGGTAATTACTGAAGTATATAGGGAGGCGATCATTTTACCTTCATCTTTAGTGATGGATCCTATATAGGAACTAGCAGTATAGCCCGGCGTTGCTCGGGTGTAATGAAAGCTTTAAAACTAATCCATGGTCCTAGAGCTCAGAATCAGCCTAAAGAATATTTGTGTGAAGTTTGGTGAGAATCGGATAAAAATTGTGGATTTATGTAAAGGATATACAGACAGATAAATACACACACACACACACACACACACACACACACACACACACACACACACACACACACATTTGCCTTTTATATATATATATATATATATATATATATATATATTGCTATTCTGCACTGTTGTAAGAACCGCAATCTTGAAACTTCTGACTATCGTTTTTATATCTTTGTCTATGAGTGTATCAAATTTGATTAAAATCGGATCACTCCTTCTATAACCCGAATTTTTCGATTATCGATTTTCGAAGCTTATCGGGTGTACATTAACACAAAACCTAGCCGAGAACACCCGCAGATGCTTATGGTACAATTGTGTTAATTTTCAAGAAAATCGGTTCAGCCGTTTCGTAGTGTATAGGCAACGGGGACACACACAGACAAAGTTCCATTTATAAATAAGTTTAGATTCCAAGTCTGAGGCCCAATATCTTTTCAAGGGGCAGGACCTCATCAAGGGGACATCTGTTCAACGTGACCGATGATAGTTCCGGGTCGGATTGGCATAGTACCTGGTGGAATATACTGTAAAAAAACATGTTCAGCAAGTGAATTGTGGATGCTATTGTAATTTCCAATGTTTGAGAACCTCCAGAAAATCACAAGCCGTATAATATTTGCATAAACAAATTAGTAAGTTGAAATAATGGAACATCGGACATTTACATAAATAATGTTAGTCTTTCATATGTTTAATAACGTTGATGAGAGGAAATTAGTCAAGCTCTGATTTCGTTAAATAACAGTTAAGCTAAATTGCAGTTCTACGGTTCACGCAGTCTTCAGGAACAAACAAACAAGAGACGTGCGCCTGAATATGGTGATAGAATTTGACACGACAAATCCTTGTTGCCGTTAATTTAAAAATGAAGCTACTTGTTAGGATAAAGGATCATTGAATAAAAAACTCTGGCTAAATTCTCGGCCACCAATTGAAAGCCTCAAATCAGTGAAGTTAGAACTAAAAATATTAATTGAAAATTTAAATGCGTCATAGAAAATCTTAATTAAAAATAATATTTCGAGCGAGAAAATGGAATTTGAGATAATAAAATTAAGGAGAATAGTTGCAAGAAATATTTAAACAGCTTCAGTTGAACTGTTCTATTTTTTTTTCTTTTCGTAACGCAACTTTCTTTTTCATACGGGAATAAAGATCACTTAATGGATTAAAATCAAATCAAATGAAAAACAAAAACAAAAGGCAAAACAAAATCAAGCAAAAATTAAGAAAGAACATTTAAACATAAAGACACAATGCCACAAGCACAAATAATTACACACGTACACATAGAGATATACATATGTACTCATAAGAACACATGGACAAATATTATGCACACACAGCCTGCGATGGTTTAGTTTTTTTTTTAAATATTCGGGAGAATGTATTTTCTTCATATAAAGCCGTAAGCAAAGTAATTCCAAAATTTTCTTCGCATTTTTAACAATTTGAAAATTACATTCTAGGTCTGAATAATGAAATCCGTAATTAGATATCTCTGAGTTGTAAATGAAATTATTTTCAAGAAATCACAAGATAAAAAATATAGAATTTCTTTGTATCTGATGTTCATGAATGTTGTTTCATGAAAGGTTTGATTCTACTTTTTCAGTTGGCAAAGATTGCAATGTTGCCTGAATGTAAAGCAAATAATATTACCTGTGAAAACAATAGTTACCGTTTGTAACCCGTTGGGTTTACGTTTATGTTTTTGGGTAAAAACATAGGCACTACACAGTGCTTCTTTAGGCAGCAGATCACGGTGTTGAATAACTGAACAGCGTTGCTAAATCACCAAGATTAAATTATAATAACCCAAATATCCCAAGAAACACATATGTAATACTGCAGACGGATGCTGGAAATAGCGTGGACAGAACACACAAGCAAGGAAGGTTGCGGCTTTGAACGAGAAATCGGAGAGCCGAGTTAGAATTCCACTTTAATTCATTGCATTCACTTATTCACAAATACCTTTGGAAAGTTTATTAATCAGTCTCTTCTCTCCAGATATGGGTTAAATAACAGATAGGATTTTATAGCCTTGGTTGGAAACCAGTATACCGTAGAAATTAATAGTAGCTTGCTGCGGAAAAATATTCTGCCCAGTCAGTCATGTCACTTTCCAGACATGCTCGACCAAACTGGCATCACGCGTGGCACTTTGCTAACTAATTTAACTTTTTCTTCTTTTATGTGACATTTCTTTTCAGAACATGGTATTTGTGACCCTCAACAGCGTTCCATCATTCCTAGCTCTAAACAATGGTTTTACATGTACTATCCCTCCAATTTATTTCTGACATCTATTTAGATAAGCTCAGTAGATAAGCTACTCGTTTTTGTCTTCTACTTGACTTACTTTAAATATATTGTGTGTGATAATTTCTCCAATCCTTCTTTCCTCATTATGGATCCCAGACATATAAACTGTGTTTTCTTAATCGTATGCACACGCATATTTGTCGTTCCCATTTTTCTTAATGCATCCTCATTACTTACGTAAAGCCAGAAAGATTCAGTTTAAATTTTTGGAACACGTCATGAAGGAAGAGAGACAAGCAGTTGCACCACTCGTAGGAAAGACCAGTAAAATATCATTCCGATTAATCTACCTAATGAGTCGAACATTCGTGGCCGAGTGGTTAGAAGTTTCTGACCATATGTTTGTAATATAGTTTGTGGTTTTCCAGATATTTCCTTGCACGGACTAGTGGGGTAGGTAGGTGATACTTTGGACTCTTATGAGATCTCATAAAATCAGCCTTTACTCTAATTTCTACATCCTTCTTCATCTCAAAATCATGGTCCACTCCTGGTAACTCAAAAACGCGGCCTCTGAAATACTAGAAGGGACATTCTCCCCTCATTACTGGGCGGTACAGAATTCCTTCAATTCCAACTGTGACTGGTTAATATTGAACTGAAATTGGAAATATACGAACCAGTGGAACTATAGATGAATATATCTTCTGATAAGGACATCGTGTCAGTTTATCCATGTAATGACAATAATATGATTTCAAAATAAATCCTTATTAAATATGGGATAATTTTATTTTTGTTTGACGCAAGGGCAAAAGTATGGGAACACTATAGAAAATCGCACTCTCTACAGGAAGTAATGGGAAGCTGGATAAACACTACTCAACGAACATAGCGAATAGACGCCATGAGTAGATTGTCATCAGCTCTGGATTACGGTGAGGGTATACTGGGTTAGTCTACGTCTATATCGTGTTGAATACACCGGTTCCCGTCCTATCACCGAAGTTAAGCAACATCGAACCTGGTCAGTACTTAAATGGGTGACCATTTGGGAATATCAGGTGCTGTAAACGTAAGGACCGAGAATGGTTCACCAGTCCTCCAGGTTTGGGGGTTGGGTGCAGGGCTAACAAGCCTGCCCCGTAAAAAACTGTTTGTTACAGAAACAACAATAAAAAAGTTGCTGCCCTATGCACCATCTGGGTGTGATGGATAAATGATGATAATGATGATGATGATGATGATACTGGATTATCTTGAGTAAGAGATGGTGAGGTGACTCGTGTGTATAAAAATCACAAAGTGTACAATGAGCTACAGCTGTTACCCATGGGGCAGTCAAGTACTTACCATTTTCCGACATGCAATACCCCTACATAACCGAAAGCAAACTCTGAATTCCATATCGAGGATACGATTACGGCGAACACTCCTATTTATTGCTCAAGAACTCATGATTAGTCATAGATACTAAAATAGTACAATCTATGGACAGGCATGATCGCTTATGTTCGGAAAAGTATTGGCATTAAAAATGATTATTCTAAGTATGAGGACGGCACTAAACGTTCTAGTTTTGGCCACGACCAACCCTAACCTAATATTTGTTCTGATTCTGAGCCGATAATTTTTTATCAACCTATTCACTCTTCCGTTATACATTGATTCCGAATATGAAAATATTAATTTAACATTGATAAATAATCATATTGCTTCACAGCACAAAAACATTCCAATTTATTTAATGAACTTCTTATTTTTGTTGCTACTTTGACAGTCAATTCTCAGAGAGAGAGAGAGAGAGAGAGAGAGAGACAGAGAGAGAGAGAGACAGACAGACAGACAGACAGACAGAGGTTAATGAGAGCGAGTAAGAAAAACAGAGATAGAGCCAAGGAAAAGATGTCATGTGTATTTGAATTTTTACTAGAAACTGGATGACGTGTTTTTTAATGTTTACATTCTTTAGAATAATTAGCAAATATATTTTAATGGTTTCCCGTTATTTTCTCAGCAGATTTTAATTCAAATGAGTCTATAAACGAAACAAGATCTTAACCCATCTACTTTACTATTTATCCCATAGACAAGATAGATTCATTTTGGCCTAAATGCATTTGGATTAAAATGCATACAAAAGAATATGCCTGAAATTTAAACTCAAATAGCTTATTTCTGTTTTTGTGTCAAAAAACGTAACTATGTATAATCAAATCCAGAATGAAACCCTAAATAAACAAGTTCATTTTGCAGCTATGTTCACGATGCTTGTAATTTATAGAAGCCCTGATAAAAAAGTTTTCTTTTTCCTTTGTTTGGTTTGGTTTAATGTTTATCAATCTTTTCCAATTTAGTAAATGCCGATCTCTGTTTCTGTTGTAAATAGAAGAGTAGATAGAGTTGGCTTTCCATAAGAGCTAAAAGGATAAACCAAATTTTGGTTTGCATATAGATCTTCAAGATAAAGCAAAAGTCGTACGTATAGTAAATCGATAACATATTTTTAGAAGGTCTACTTGTGGTGCATTGGATATCGACTCAGAACGAGTAATCGGGGAGCCAAGTTCGAATTCCAGCTGAATTCATTGCATTCACTTACGCGCAAATACCCTTGGGAAAGGTATTAATCCGCCTATTCCTTCCAGTTATGGGTTAAATAACAGGATAGATTGGGTTCTATAGCCTTGGCAGGCAACCAGTCTACCGCAGAAAGCAATGGCAACCTACTGCGGGATAATCTTCTGCCCGGTCAGTCGTGTCTTTTTCGAGACATGATCGCCCAAGCGTGTATCACGTATGGCCCTTAACTAACTGACTGACTCACCAGCACGTATTCATATATTTGTCATTTGTAGAATTTATACTATATTTCTTTGTGACTCAGGGACGTGGATATTTCTCATCGTTATTCTGTGTTTTTGGATTCGAATCCAGCTTAAAAGCCAAATGTTGCTATTCGATGTAGTTAGTCCTGAAACCTTTTCACTTTCAGAAACTTCTATATCTTTAAAGCGTGTCCTTTCTTTTCTTTTGTGAATCGAGTTTAAGTTAAATGAATATCTAGAGAATAATACCTTTTCTCTCTCCAATATCTTCCACTTTCATAAAAATCTTAGTCATGCATATAAAATATTATAACAAGTCTTTAACGACTATAGTACTCCACATCATCTTCTTCTATTTCTTCTTCTTCCTTGTCTCGCGCCTTTTTCAGATTGATGAAAACTATCTTTCCTTCTAATTCTCTGTCTTTTTAGTTCACCGTATAATACTATCTCTTATAGCGTTAACAAATGTTTGTATCACCAGCATTCCTCCTAGTGTCTGTTCTGCCATTCATTCATTTACGCAAACAAGTTGCTCAGTGTTTTCCACTCCCTTTTCTTATCACATTACGTCTTGCTTGTCTCTCCTCATAATGTGTCCAATTTCAAATGTTTTTAAGTAATTTTTAAAGAATACTTATTACAAACTTTACTAGGAATTAACCATAGTCAATGTTCTCTTCAGTCGAATGATATAGTCACAATGTCATATAAGAGAATGGCTAAGTGGAAAAGTTAGAAAGCTTTTTACATTCGTATTAATTAAGTATCAATAAAATTCGGTGCATATATATATGTATATATGTATATATATATATATGTGTGTGTGTGTGTGTGTGTGTGTATCATCCACATACAAGCCTGTTTAGCTGTATCACAGCTCATTAGTGTGGCTAGACGCATCCACTTGCTTCTGGCCGGAATCGAAACTCGACCGATTTGGTGTCAGTCGGAGTCACTACTCCCATAAGCCATAGGGGCATGGAATCAGTGAAAGGGAAATTTTAACGTGTTGTATATAAGCAGTGTATACACACGACAGTCACCGAAAAAAATCATTTCTGAAGAGTCACGCATATACTGAAGAAGTGGAAACTATTTTTAAAATTTTCTTTTTTAGAGCGCTCAATCGTAATGGGAGCATAACATATTAATCATCCACATACAAGCCTGTTTCGCTGTATCACATCTCATCAGTGTGGCTAGACGCATCCACTTGCATCTGTCCGGAATCGAAACTCGACCGATATATATATATATATATATATATATATATATATATATATATATATGCACCGAATTTTATCGCCCGGTTCACACTCCACCCACGTCTATTGAACAAGTTAAGAGGCTCATCCCTTGTTCCCTGTTTAGGATGTGATTTCCGGCTCTCTCTTTTCAAATCTTCTCATTTTGCTTTTTTTTCAATTGGAGTAGATAGATTTATCTAGCGCCCGGTTCACACTCTACCCACGTCTATTGAATAGGTTAAGAGGCTCATCCCTTATTCCCTGTTTAGGATGTGGTTTCCGGCTTTCTCTTTTCCAATCTCTTCACTATTACGTAGATCCTGCACATCGGTGGCGTTACCGAGTTGCTCGGGGTGATACGATTAAAAAAAATGATATATATATATATATATATATATATATATATATATATATGGTATTTATTATCGATCGTTTCAGTATTAATTATAAATGCACAAAAATCCGGTAGTGCTTATAGGTTTCTACATGTAATCTAATAATATTACCCATCCTGGGACGGTGACCATTAATTTGTTAAGGAAAATTTCAAGCCGGATTTTCAGATACTACTTTTCTATTACATGAATATATCTGGAAAATATTTAGAAATGTTACAGTATATTTCAAAACTGTTAACATAGAATAATTTTGTATTAGATTTTTACACATGAAATGATGCACTTTGTAGGAAATGATTGAAAGGATTCTGAAATGTTAAATAACTAATTTATTTAGTTGAAATAGTTGTTGGTTGTTTTGTTTTTATGGCATATCAACCTCGGCGGGTCATTTATTGCTAACTAAATTTCATTTATTTATTGTTATTAATACCTTTTTCTTTCAACAATTTATTGTTGTTTTTTAAATAAGTTTTGTTTTCTAGTAATACTTTTTTTCTTTTTCGAGTATCAAGATTCATTGGGATTTGTTTTTAAGGGCAGGGTCCCCAAGTTCTACCCTGTTATTTAACCCGTAACTGGAGGGAAGGGACGGGAATAATACCTTTCCTAAGGGTACCAGTTAGATGAAATAGGCACCATGTTGATGCATGACTGTTCTCCAGAGTAACTCTAAATTCTTGATTAAATCTTTAAAACTAGTCTCATCCTTTGATGTGAGAAACTGTTAATCTATTTTGTTGGAGAATATTTTCTTGTGTATGAAAAGCTAAAAATGCTTAAATAAGTTTAAAAATGATGAATTTTGAGCTTCACTTATCTCAGTTAATATTCTGATTGAATCAGATTTCTCTGCCTGTTAAGCTTTAATTCATTGGTTTTCGTTTTTCCTAACCTAAGATTGTTACATATTTTCAAAACTACCATATGGACGCGGGTGTCCCTCAAGGCTCTATACTAGGTTCTACGCACTTTCTGACCTACATTAACGATCTCCTCGATGCTATAAGATCCCAAGTAGGCATGTATGCCGATGACACCACAGTTTACACACGCCTTGATCAAAAATCTGGTGTGGGCAATAAAGTAAACCTCGCTGCCGAGCTTCAGAAGGAAATCCAATCCGTGGTGGACTGGGGTAAGAAATGGCTCGTAAATTTTAATGCTTCCAAAACGAAGCTGCTATCAATTAACCATCATAGACAATCGATCCTACCTCTCATTAACATGGGGCAGGCCTGCCTCCCTGAGAGTAAAACGGTACGCCTCCTTGGTATCACACTCTCAGCGGACCTCAAGTAGAATGATTATATCGAATCCATTGCTAAATCCGCTGCTATGAAAGTCGGTTCTCTGTGCAGAGCCCCGGAAGTTTTTCCCGCCTGATTCCATCCTGCACATCTATAAATCTACTATCCGCCCATGTATTGAATACTGCTGCCACATCTGGTCGGGTGCCTCTTCTATTCTCCTCGAGGTTCTTGACAAAATACAATGGAAAATCTCTAATGTGATCGATACCGACTTGGCAGCCCGGCTGCAGGCACTCTATCACCGGCGTGATGTAGCTTCCCTGTGCCTCTTCTATAAATACTTTCACGGCTTCTGCTTCGATGAACTTAGTTCATTGTTGACGCCTAGATATGAATTTGCAAGAGATACTAGATTATCAAATAGGTCTCACCCTTTTACAGTGACACAGATAAAATGTAACCGAAATCTCTACTCTAATAGCTTCTTTTCTCGCACTTCCCGCCTGTGGAATTCCCTTCCATATACTTG
The DNA here is from genome assembly GCA_037127315.1 of Ascarosepion bandense. Taxonomy (NCBI): domain Eukaryota; kingdom Metazoa; phylum Mollusca; class Cephalopoda; order Sepiida; family Sepiidae; genus Ascarosepion; species Ascarosepion bandense. Next base: position 1,530,150 of record JBBBDQ010000189.1, read on the forward strand.
CTTCTCCGACAGTTACAATCTCCAGGAATTTAAATGTAAGGTCAATAGACATCTATCACACTAACTAGCATTCATTCCCTTAAACACTCTACTCATCTACCCAACCCCCATCCTCGGTATCCTCATCCGTCTACCAGCCTCCTTCCGACATTTCCTACAAATAACCACTCCTTCTTAGCACTTACCCCTATCTAACCCCCTGCACAATATTGGCAGTGAAATGCCTTGCTTGGGGTGAAATGATTAAAAAAATGTAAAGCATTTCCGTAAATGTTGAAATTCAATATTTTGCACTCAGTCCTTGATGTTTTGACTAAAGACATTCTGACACCAAAAATATTTTTAAAGATATTCTTAAGTGAACGCTCGTTCTCAAGTGGAACGTTATCTTAAAACTCTCTTGTAGGGATCTCTTGACTTTCAAAACTTACTAAATTTCTTTTCCTTTTTTGTTAAATTAGAGTAGATAGACTCTACTCTCGCCCTACTCATGCTTCTCCCCTTACTTCTAAACAGGAGTAGAGGTTCATTCCTTGTTCCTTGTTATGGAAGGGATTTCTAGATATTTTTCCTCTTCTCAGGTGTAAATAGTGGTTCTATCGCAAATTTTTGGTAATGTATGTAGATATTGGCAATGTCTCTTTATACTACCAGGCTGGCAGTTGTTTGGTTGCTGCTTTCACCTGGTAGTTAGAAGCCGGATTCTTTCGTAGGGTTTTGAGAGGCCACTTTGATCAGCAATTGAATAATATAGGGTTTTTGCTGTGCCATGTCCCACATTGATGGGTGTCCTTGCATGAGCCTCCGGTGAGCAATCCTGATGCCTAATTATGCTCCAGACTGTGCCAGTTCTCTTCCAAATAAATGTAGCATTTGACATTTCTATATATCATTCTTCTGATTTGTATATCCCTGTTTTCCTTCCTTTCTTTAAGAAAGAATCCCGTGTCCATATGCATGGACCTGACGTTTATGTCAGCGAACATCTTCCTTTAGTCAGGACGATTTCTCTTGTATCTCCAAACCATTCCTACGTGTGTTTTTGTCTCTTTACACTAAACTTGGTTAGCTACCATTTCTTTCTCTACCGTTCCTCTTCCTCTCTTGACTGTTCCGAATTAGGTAACATCTCAAAAAATATAGAAAAATCCATTTCCTCTCATCCTTTTGCTTATATATTTGTTTTCGATGACTTTAATGCCCAATACGCCGAGTGACTGGAAAACTCTGTCACAGATCTTGCTGCTGAGCATACCCTGAACATTCAAAATCACTCAATCCCTCACGCAAGAGGTGGATTTCCCATGCGTTTAATCAATAACCCTAATAGACTCGACCCAGTGCTAGTTCTCCTTTTCACTTCTATCCCTGACTCATACCATGCCATGCAGCTCTGTTTTCTTGACAATTCTGATCATTCCCGTGGCGTCGGTTAGTATTTATTTATACTCCTCTACTTCCAAGAACCTTTTATCTGTAAAATATCTTATTGCTATCAAATAGCAGACTGGGAGGCGTTCCGTAACTTCCTTTGTAATATTCCTTGGACCATATCTTTAGTCTTTCTGCTGAAGACTGTGCACCTGAGGACTGTGCACCTAAGGACCTGGGATAAAAGCCCGCATTGATGGTTTCATCACATCTAGAAAGTTTTGGTTCAAACCTGATTCTTTCCCTTGGTTCTCTTCTGTTTTCTCGCTGCCATTCTCAACAAGAATCTTTTCTTCCCGCTTTACTGGAGTGATGCGTCTGACCATAATAAGAGCCTTTGGGTTCCTGCTAGCAATAAATGCAAGCGAGTCCTAAATGATGCTAAACTTAATTACTAATAGAATTATACAGAGTATAGCATCCAGCAAGTTTAACTCTAAAGAACATTCGTGGCTCTGTAAAATGTGCTAAACAACAGCAAACCTTTGATCTCTTCAATACTCAATGATTTCGTGGTTCTCCCATCCACAGCGAACAAAGCTGAGTAATTTGCTCAAAATGTCTCTTACAATGCTACACTTGACTCATCTGGAATACCCATACCTGACTTCCCTATTAGAACTGAGGCCCAGGTAAGTAATATACACATAACCCCGTCTCTGGACTAAGAATATTTCTAAGCTTGGCTCCTATAGAGAAAGTGGATATGATGTTATTCCAGTTATCATCCTTAAGAAATACGTCACTGAAATCTGTCTTGTACTTTCCAAACTCTATAATTATTTCTATGCTACTTCTATCTTCACTGTTAGTTAAAAGTCCTTCTCAGTAGTTCCTGTCTTTAAAACATCTGGTGAACGCACAGAACCCTTTCGTTATCGCTCTATCAGCCTCCTACCAATTTTTAGCAAAGTGTTCGGGGCTACTATCAATGCTGAATTGGTTCAACATCTCACATCTAACAAATTATTTTCTGATAAGCAGTATGGCTTCCGCTTTTTCAGGTCTACCGCTGATGTTAACGAAGCTAAGATGTTATTTGCTGCCAGAACGAAGCAACGCATAGCATCCTCTAAGTTCGGCACTAAGGACTACTGGCGACTCTGTAAAAGAGTACTTAACAAGAGCAAGTCCACAATACCCCCACTGATAAACAAATTTGAGGTCCCCAGCTCCCTAGCGGACAAGGCTGAATGCTTTACCCGAAGATTCTCGAATAATTCAAGACTGAACTCGTCTGGAGTTTCTACACCCGATTTCCCACCTAGAACTGATGCTCAACTGAATGACGTTCATATTACACCCTCGCTTGTCTCTAAGATAATCTCAAAATTTGATCCTCACAAAGCGAGCGGAGGGGACGGAATCCCAATCATAGTCTTAAAGAAATGTGCCCCCGAACTTTCCTCTGTACTTTCTAAGCTCTACAACTTCTGCCTATCTGCTTCCTGCTTTCCTGTCTGTTGGAAATCTTCCTCTGTAGTTCCTATATTTAAAAACGCATTAATGATCTCCCTGATACCATAAGATCCCAAGTAGTTATGTACACCGATGACACCACAGTTTATTCTCGCCTCTACCAAAAATCTGGTGCGGGCGACAAAGCTAACCTTGCAGTCGAGCTTGGAAAGGACCTCCAATCCGTAGTGGACTGGGGTAAGAAAATTGCTCGTAAATTTTAATGCTTCTAAAACGAAGCTACTATCAATAAATCATCATAGACAATCGCACCTACCTCCTATTAGCATGGACCAGGTTTGCCACCCAGAGAGTAAAACACTACGCCTCCTTCGTGTCACACTCTCAGCGGACCTCAAGTGGAATGACTATATCGAATCCATTGCTAAATCCGCTGCTATGAAAGTCGGTTATCTGTGCAGAGCCCGGAGGTTTTTTCCGTCTGAATCCATCCTGCACATTTATAAATCTACCATCCGCCCGTGCATTGAATACTGCTGCCATATCTGGTCGGGTGCCCCTGCTATTCTTCTTGGGCTTCTAGACAAGGTACAGCGGAGGGTCTGTAATGTGAGAGATACCGACTTAGCAGAACGCCTGAAGTCTCTCTCTCACCTGCGCGACGTGGCTTCCCTGTGTCTCTTCTATAAATACTTTCACGGCTTCTGCTCCGATGAACTTAGATCACTGGTGCCCCCTAGGTTCGAATTTGCACGAGATACTCGATTAGCAACTAGATCCCACCCTTTTTCAGTGAAACCGATAAAATGCAACAAAATTTCTACTCCAACAGTTTCTTTTCTCGCACTTCCCGACTGTGGAATTCTCTTCCACATGACTGCTTCCCCGACGGCTACAATCTCCCGGAGTTTAAATGTAAGGTCAATAGATACCTCCTAACACACTAACTTCCATTCTTTCAAACACACTAACTTCTATTCTTTCAAACACTCTTCCCACCCACCCAACTATCTATCACCCCCTTCTGACATTTCCTATATCTAACCACTCTTCCTATTTACCTCCTCCTATGTAGCCCCAAGCGCAATAGTGGCAGTGCAATGCCTTGCTTGGGGTGAAATGATTACAAAAAGGTGCTTATGATCATCACAGTGTACATATAACAGACTCTTGATAAGAACGATGAAGTCTAGCTGTTGACCTGGATATTTCCAAACATTTGACAGGGTCTGGCACTCTGGCCTTCTGTGCAACCTATTGAACTATGGTATAACTGGACGCTTGTTACATTTAATCAGATCGTACCTATCAATCGCGTAATGAAGGCCTTATTGAACTGGCATGCTTCCAGATTCTATCATACTAGCGCGGGTGTCCCTCCAAACTCTGTCCTTGATCCTACGCTTTTCTGATATTTATCTAACGATCGACCTTATGTAATTAGATCCCAAGTAGGTTTCTACACTGACGACACCAGCATTTACTTTTGCCTCGATAAGAAATCTGTTGAATCAGACAAAGCAAACCTCGCTGCTGATGTTGAATTGGGCCTCAATCCTGTGATAGCCTGGGGTGAGAAATTGCTAGTAAATTTTGATGCCTCCAAAAGGAAACGCTATTCTTTAACGAAAAAAGGAAACCATTCCTATCTTTCCATTAGTATGGGTCGCGCTTGTTTATCTGAAAGCAATACACCGCACCTACTTAGCCTAACAGTCACAGCTGACCACAAGTGGAATGACTACATTGAATAAAGAGCTAAATCTTCTGTCAGGAAGTTCGGGTCACTGTGTCGGTCCAGGAAGTTTTTTCTGGTCTGAATCTATTATGCACATGTACAAATCTGCCATCCGCTAGAGCATAGAAACCTGCTGTCACATCTGATCTGGCACATCTGATGATGCTATTCATCTGTGTTCTAGAGTAAATCCAAAGAAGAGCCTCGCAATGTAATAAATCCTGAAAATTCTCACTGACGGGATGTGGCTTTCCATTGTCTCTTCTACAAATACTTTCACAGGTTCTCCTCCGACGAGCTTAGCTCCAACACGGCACGTGTTTACTCGAGCTAATAGACTGACAACTAGGTTCCACCTTTTTCCAGTGAAAACAATAAAATTAACCGCAACATCTACTCTAGAAGCGTTTGGATCACATTTCCCTCCTGTGGAACTTCTTTCCATAAACTTGCTTCCCTGGTATCTACAATCTTCATAATTTTCAATGCAATGTCAATTACGATCTCTTATCTCCTTGACACCCATTATTTCCCTGGCACCCCGTGTATCCTCTTCTTCTCCCTTTCCGCTCTACTCACACGCAGCTCTTTTCTCACAAGTGTTCCCATCCTTCTCTTATCCATTTTCCAACACCCCCTGTTACCTGATCCCCTTTCTCATTACTCTCCCCTTATGCAGCCCCTTTCATACTAGTGGCGGTACTGCCTTGCTTGGGGTAAAACGATTATAAAACAAATGTTTAATTCAGTAGGGGTGATATCAGATGAATATAAAGGATGTAAAGACATCTGATAATTCAGGTTTTACAGCTTTTGGACGGATCATCGGGAAGGGCGCAAGCGTGCTGCAAAATTGGGTCATCTTTTTTTACAAGTCTAGAATGATCCTATTTCAATTTTGGTTGATACACCTATTTTCTTCACAATATGTGTTTGCTGTTATTGTTTTTCCTCGAGCCAGAAATGAAAATGAATAGCCCTATGAAAGAACAGCATGCAGTAACCATTATGTTTTAAAATGCAGTGGTCGTTTTGTCCATTGCCTTTTTGATTCACTTGTATTTAATCTTTGGTCTAATCTTTTACTGTTGCCAAAGAGGAGATCCATTTCTCATTATACGTAATTATTCGATGCAAAAATGGCTTATTTCCCAGTTATAGAGTAAGATTAATCGAAATTTTTCATTGTAATCTTTTTTATTAAATTTTTGATTAATATTATATTGAACGAACATTATCCGGAAAGAATTGAGTCAGTAATAACTCAATATTTTTATAATCTAAGGAGGTTATTTGGTTAAACAACCGGATCGACAACCAACCAAAAAATACGCCGTTTCATGTGTGGCTTTCTAAGAAATGGGTAGAACACGGGCATTTGATAAAGGCTGAGTAATATTAATTCATATTATTAAGGGACAGTTTTATTTTGAACATTCATACGTAGTGATCTTTGAATGAAATTGTCTGAATAAATTAGTCAATCATATTGAAACTGCTCAGTACTCCGCTGCATCATGGGCTGTAAACTACCCGATCGGCATAGAAAGATGGCACTGAATACAACCTTTCGAGTTATACTAATAGGTATGTGTAGGTGCTTTTATAGTTTTTAAATCATTTCAATCAAAACTAAACAGTAAAACAGCCAAGATGAAAAAAGTTACTTTGTGTAAGGGAATAAGAGAAAAACACTACTAATGGGAGAAGCCAGTAAAAGAACAGAAATTAGGACGACAGAAGATAAAGACTGACATTGCGTTTAAAATTTTGATGATATAAATTGAGTGAAAAGAAAATTCCGTAAGCAAGGAGTGTAATAGAAAAAACTGTTAGCGTAGAACGTATGGTTATATTTAACCATTTAAACTGTAAAATGATGAAACCTTGTCTCCAATCAAGTTCATAAAATATCGGTACCACAGAGGGAAGTTCATCAGAACAATTACCATGAAGGTATTTATACATAAGGCACAGGGAAGCTACGATACAGCGCTGGGAAAGTGATATAAGCCGAGATGCCAGGTCAGGCCTAAAAATATTGAAAATTCTTCTTTGAATTTTATCAATATTCTCTATATACACAGCATAAACAGCAAACCAAATATAACAGCAATATTCTAAGCAATCGGCTGCGTGATGGGAGAGAAATACTTTTTTAGCATTTGGCGAAAATTATAATCCTTTGGAAGCTGACTTATTGAAGAAGTAAATAATTTAAAAGCAATTTTGGTAGTTCTGTTTTGATTTCTGTTTTCTCAGTTTAATTTCAACACACTTTCGTTTATTCGTCTGTATTACATTTAAAATCAACATGTCTCGTAATTAATTATCACATAATTCCTTACACTGATAAGTATATTTTTTATTTTTACTTTTGAAAATGTTATGAAAACCAAATTTAAAATACTTTATAAAATAAAGAGAAAACGTCATAAGTAATACTGGCATTTTTTTAAATACAGGTCTTCCCGTTCAAGGGATTGGCTAGAAATTGCTGTCATATTCTTGTCGGAAATACTCAGTTACTTAACCTACATTCCACTGCTTCACTATGATTTCCACTAAAGTCGAATTAATTCTTGCCATGTTCAACTCGGAAGAGAAACATCAAAGAACAGAATTTGACATTCTTTCTGCATCTAAACCATTTAAGTTGCCACAGAGTAGCTTAATGAAATCAGAACTGGGTAATATATTCCACTGCACAAAGAGCAAAAATAAACTAGATCTTGCATCGCGCAGTAATTGAAGCTCTTTCACTTCAATAGTCCTGTTTAATATCTGACAAGAACCGCAATGTGAACACTTTTCTTAAGAAAATGTTGCATTTAAAAAAAAGAAATATTTTGGTAATATAATTCTAACGTTTTAATTTACTCTTTATGGAGGAGGATATACGTAAAAGTCGTCCCAAATTTGACTAAGTGAAAGGTCACACTAGTTAGCAAGAAGTATGCGAGAAGTTTATTGTTTCTTTTTAACTATTTGTAATTACAAAAGTGCTGAAAAGCTTTTGATATATGAAAAAGGAGATTGTGCGGATAAGTAAAGGCTATCGACACGGAAAGTAAAAGCGTCAGGCCGAGTTCACATTCCAGCCCAGTCTATTTCATTCACGTTTGAACAAATGTAATTTTAAAAAAGGATGAATAAATCTCATCTCCGCAACCACCAGTTATCCGTTAAAAAGCTGAGTAGACGGGTCTCAAAAGCTTTGGTTGTCAACCATTCCTAGTGAAAAAAATATCTGAATGTAAAAATGTGGTAAAATCAACGAAAAACACGCTACAACCAACCCACACCAAAATCATGGTAATTCCCAGATAGTAATAATAATAACAACAACAACAATAATAATCATGATAATAATAATAATAATAAACCGTACAGTTTTACTTTCTTTATTTGTCCCTTTTATCGTTTCGGTATCTTTTTGATTGGTTACAGTTTTGACCATTTAAGTATATCAGTATATGACTGCGACAGCTAGGGTAAAAGTATGAGACCATGGTTCATAGTTTTATAATCCGATTAATCTCACCCTAATTTTAAAAATCGCTCTTTTACGTGCGTAAACTTATAAACACTCAGAAAATAGCTTTTTTGGACTTTAATGAACCTGCCGATGAATGGAACTTAAGTAGTTCATACGACTGTTTTCGCGTATGACACTGACACTATTCATGATTACGCACTCGTATGACAATTGCGAACAAAATAATAATAAATATAACAAAACAACACATTGAAAGAATCTTTGGAAACCCCAGCTTAAGAGATATAAAAAATTGTTTTGTTATGTACAGGCCACACACTAGGGAGAAATGTATCTATGTAACGCTAGGGATGACAGGGGAGATAGAAAAAACATGAAATGGAGCCAAAACGACACACCACGACCTGCCTTAGGTCTTCCCGCAGACTTGGTTGATAGTGCGACCATAGCAGAAATAAAATATGATGAAAAATGACATAATAATAATTTTATGCAGAAAATCAAGTCAGAAGCCAAGAACCAACTATTGCGAGAAAAATATAAAAAATGAAAGCCAGGGATAAAGCTCTTGAACAGATGAAACAACGCTGGCAAGACAAGCCTCTGCATGGCCAATTTCCAGAACATGCCAATAAATCTAATGTTGATAAAGTTAATACTCATTGACTGAAGGCTTTATTCTTGCAGCGCAATACCAACGGTTTTTTACTAGAAACTTTCAGGCAAATATTATACATAATAATGTGGATCCAAAATGCCGGTTCTGTTATAAATACCAAAAAGCAATAGACCATCTATTCTCAGGATGTTTTGTACTTGCCCCAAATGAATATAAAACTAGTCACGATAGAGTGGGGCAATATTTGCATTGGACAATGTGCCAACACTATGGAAAATATATAAACAAACACTGGTATGAACATCAATAAGCACCGGTTACAGAAATAGAAGTTGTCACCATTCTATGGGGTTACATCATCTACACAGACAGATAAATTGAAGCAAATTATTGTTAAAACAGAAAAAAAACTTGCCTATTAATTGATATGGTTTATCCATCGGATTGTAATATAGCAACCAAGGAATTCAAAAAACTGTCAAAATATAAAGACTTGGAAATTGAAATATTAAATATTGTGGAAATTGAAAACAAGAATCGTGCCAGTAATAGTAGGTGCACTTGGAATGATAAAAATGGAACAAAACAACACATTGAAAGAATCCCTGGAAACCCCAGCTTAAGATATATACAAAAAATTCTCTTGTTAAGTATAGCCCACACACAAGGGAGAACTTTTTCTATGTAACGCTGGGAATGTTAGGGGAGATAGAAAAAACATGAAATGGAGCCATAACAACACACCACGTCCTGCCTTAGGTATTTCCGCAGACTTGGCAGGTAGTGCGACCAAAGCAGAAATCGAAATATGATGAAAAATGCTAAAGTAATAATAATAATAATCAGTGAAAAATCATGATCGCCTACATGCGGTAGTGTCAAGCATTTATAAAATGTCAATAAAAATCGACTCGTGCATAATAACAGAACAACTGCGTAGAAGCAAATTTTACATAAACCTATACATCTTGTCATTACGCGTTATGTTTGAAGTATAAAGAATTTTACAGCCATGTTAATTATTGATGAAAAACATCAACGAAGAAATTTCAATTAAAATGGAACAAAATGGACGCTAATACCCAAGTTCAGAAAGTGTCAGCTGCAATTTCATGGTCACATAATGTGGAAAAGTTGCTTAGAAAATTTGATGCTCAAAGGACATTTCGAAGGCAAAATAGACAGCTGTCCACCCACCAGACCATTTTAGTTTAATGGATGTCGGCACGGAGGTTGAGAGTGATGCCAAAAAGAGCTACAAGGGATAGTAATTTGTGAAGAGACATGATCGCCAATGTCCTGCAGAGATATAACACACAGAGAAAGATAATTTATATATATTTTTCGATAAAATAGAAACCGGTTATTATCAGGGAATGCTTTTAACATTGATACAAACTGTGTGTATTGTCTGTGAGTTTCATCCAGAAATTCAGCTTCATTATTAATTTATAAAATATCCGCCGAGAAATATTTTTATATTTAAAAAAAAGAAAATGTTGCTTTTAATTTTTTTAATTGATTTCACCCCAGGCAAGGTAGTAAAGTCACTACGACACGGAGTTACTGGATGTGGGAGAATTAGGAACAGAAAGCTTACTAATAAGCGGGAGGGGAAAAAAACAGTATCAGGATAGTAGTTAGCAATTGACAATTTATTTAAATTTTAGAAAATTAAAGTTAGTTGGAAGACGGAGAGATTGAAGGGAATTTCACAAGCCAGAAGTGTGTGAAAGGAAACTGTTAGCATTGAATTTACGGTTACATTTAGCCAGCACAATTATAAATTTATGAGCTCATGACTTCTGCCTTTTTTAAAAAAAAACCTCTAAGTAGCATAGCGGAAAGCTCGTCCGAAAACTTACTATGAAAGTACTTATATAAAAATACGGGGTGGGGGCAACTCAACGGCAGTGGGAAAAGAGATTGAAGTCGAGCAGCTAGATCAGGACTGATAATATTGTTGTATCTTCACTGGAGTTAGATGTTTCAGCTCGTTGTTCCATAATCATCAGCAGTGTTGTTCATAAATGAAAAAAACACCCCTTGACGATATTTGAATTCACATGCTTTTTGAGATTTTTTTGTGTATGTAGATATTTCAGTACTTGATATTGTCAGGGTCTCTATTGTTTATAGCAAGTAAATTGCTTTTTTTTTGTATTTATACACTCGGAGTATTAATTGTTGTTGGACTTATAATTTCTTAGATAAACTATTGCGAGTAATATTAGTTCACCCCGAGGATTTAGTTCAACCCTCATTTATGTTGCTTTCACTTGCAATATTTCGGTAATTATTCGACATATGGAATTTTCAAAGTTGCTGGTCCCACTCCGCTTCTTCTTCTATGTGCCTTGTCCCTTCAGGACGTAGGCGATCATGGCCTTCTACTTTTCCTTATCCCTGGTGGCTCTGAGCACGCCTTCACCTGTTACACCATGCAATCCTCGTTCTGTCACCCACCTGATCAGGTTCTTTCAAATATGTTATCCGTTGCTTTCCCCTGTCTCTTTTCCCTCTATCCGACCTGTTAGTATCAGATTCTCCAAGCCTTCCATTGCGTGTCCCAGGAACTTCAGCTGTCTCTTCCTGATGCTCAGTATTAATTTCCTTTTTGTTTCCATGATTTCCAAGACCTCATCATTGCTCACATGCTCAATCCATGATATTCGCAGCATTCCTTCTGTAGAACCACTCCGCTAGGTCACGGAAAAATATTCAGTGAAGAAGAGTCGGTTGGAAAAATGTTGTGGGAAATGCAGTAGGTTAGCATTCGAACCCGCCATTACTTTTGCTTTTTACAAATTTTTTTATCATTCCTAATTCTTTCCGTTATTAATGTGGAAAGAAGCAGGAATATTTCGTAAGAAACAAGAAAAGAGTATTGACTGACTTGGCAGACCGGCTGCAACCACTCTCTCACCGGCATGACGTGACTTCCCAGAGCTTCTTCTATGAATACTTTCACGGCTTCTGCTCCAATGAACTTAGATCATTGGTGCCGCCTAGGTACGAATTTAAACGAGATACTAGATTAGCAACTAGGTCCCACCCTTTTACAGTGAAACAGATAAGATGTAACCGTAATTTCTACTCCAATAGGTTTTTTCTCGCACTTTCCACCTGTGGAATTCCCTTCCACATGTCTGTTTTCCCAACAGTTACAATCTCCAGGAGCTTAAATTTAAGGTCAATAGGCACCTCCTATCACACTAACTTGCATCTATTCTCCCAACACTCTCACCATCTACCCAACCCTCATTCTCGGTATCCTTACCCGTCTATCACCTTCTTTCTGACATTTCCTATATCCAACCATCCTTTCTCGCTACTTTCCCCTTTCCCCTTTATGTAACCCCCCCCCCTGCGCAATAGTGGCAGTGAAATGCCTTGCTTGGGGTGAAACGATTATAAAAAAAACAAAACAAAAAACTGTAATGCAATGTTTGATCTAACTATTTGTCAGTTGACAATTTCCTCACAGATGACGAAAAAAAATGGAGCAACAAAATTGTAATTATACATGCTAAGAACATGAATGAAACGTCTGGGCAATTATGAAGTTTGAAATAAAAGGGAAAGAAACAGGACATTTATCATTAACATCAGAAAGAGGCAGATGAAAAGGTTTAGGGCACATAATAAAAAATATTCTTGGAAATTTTGTCACTCCAAAGAATGACTGAAGACAAGACGAACCCCAGGGTACTAATTCTGTGACAGTGATTCCAATTTATAAATCGTTATAAATCGTTATATTCATTATCTTAAATAATTTTAGAAAAGCTTATTTTTAGGGCTATAACTTCATGTTTGTCTGATGATAGAAACAGAATCATGACTACATGTCATTGTAGCAAATTATAACGCATTGATAGGGCCCAACGTATCGTTTAATGCTGTGTTGCGATTCTGCTTTGTTGATACTTTGAGATTCAATCTCATAATTATACCAGCCTAAGTACAAAAAACAATCGCCCCTAAGTAGCAAAGGACATATCTTACGGTTAAATCTAGCCATTTAACTGTAAAATCAGGAAACCTTGTCGAAATCTAGTACTGCGTTTAAATTCCTTAAGTTTAGGTACCAAAGGGCAAAGTTTAACAGAAGACGATCACGAGTCCTGTAACAAGCCAGATTTGTAAGGACACCACAGTACAGTTGCTGTATAAATGGTCTATCTTGGACAAGATAGCCTGAGGGAGCTGAACTCTTCTAGGCTGATTTTGAATAGAGTTTTCTATCTCCAAGCCGGGTTGCCCCCAAGTCTACAGAACCAAAATTTCTGCTATTTACGCATAGTTGGAAGTGAAGATATGGGTAAGAGCTTCTCAACTGTTGGCAACCAACGTCATGAGTTCAACTGGGATCCGAAATCGGCTCTACGACTCCTATCCGTGTCACCATCCATTACTCCACCGTGCCTCCTTAACTACGATATTCTTTCTTCTTGTTTCGTTCTTAACCCAGAGCAGTTACCATGAAAAGCACAGGGAAACTTTGTAAGGAGAAAAGTGGCTGAAGACGAGATGCCAGGTCAGGGCCATCAATATTGCAGATTCTTCTTTTTTAATTGTTATGTATCCAATGCTGACATCAACATAAATTGAAGTTTAGTGAGTTCATCCCAATATATAAAATATTTAAAAAATAAAATACGTTGCTTGATAAATTGCAGTTTGTATTAGGTTTAGGTTTACATGCGTATAAAATATGTTTATCAATGTCAAGGTTTGTCGTATTTATCCGTGTGTCAGAATGTTTTACACGGGAACGGAGATATCGAAAATAAATGATATGCGTCTTATATACGATAAATCTAATTCGCATTCAGTCCATCGCTGTCTGGTATCTTAAAAGGTCAGAGCTGAGGCTGGATAATGGTCTCCGTTGAGAGGATTGAGACAGCTAAAATCAAGTTAGTCATCATTACATTTTGTGTACAACGTATTACATATCTATTCCCTCTATTCTTTGGAGTTATCTTCTACGGCAAATCCAGTTGCCTGAAGAGTTCTCTGTGGCAACAAATCAAATGCGCATGAATTTCATAAATTCTGTTCTTTTTTGGAATATTGAATGCACTTATGATTCTATTTCCTGGAGACAGCATTCTCTAAATTTTGAAATTGCCTGAATGCATCCTTGACAAATAATTCTTCATATAATCAAATGAGGAATACAGCACTAGAATGTTTTGTTAAGAATTCGATCCCAAATATTATTCGATTTTTGATATAAAAATCTAGTTTGCTGTTACAAATGTGCGTGTTTGATACGTGCGTATTTCTTATAACAGTTTATATATATATATATATATATATTTAATATATATATATATTTAAGCCGAAGGCTTAAAAACAAATTAATAAAAAATTATCCAAATGTTGGAGAATTTTTGTCTTTATTTTCAACTGAAATTAAAGCCAAAATACGACGTTTAGAACGGCTCATGATTAAATATAATAGACATTCATTGCCTCTTATATTTAACAGTATATGTCTTGATTTGAATATATATATATATATATATATATATATATATATATCAGAGATTTCTAAACGCATTTTTGGTATCCTTCAAAACCTATTCGTATGTGTGTGTGTGTGTGTGTGTGTGTGTGTGTGTGTGTGTGTGTGTGTGTGTGTGTTAAAGTACACTCCCACAACTTACTTGGTAACCAGGTTTCGAAGGATAGAAGAAAATAATAGCAACGTTCACAACATTAATGTAAAACAATTGTACATTTTGTTGTATATATATATATATATATATATATATATATATAATTACTCACATTTTGGTCTTAATAAAATTAGATCAGTGCACGTTTGTATTTAAAAGCGTTTGCAAAACGCCTGTAGGGAACTCATGGTAGAAACCTAGGTCACGTAATAACTCGTTTACAAATGGATATATATATATATATATATATATATATATATATATATATATATATATATATATATATATATTTAATTACTCACATTTTGGTCTTAATAAAATTAGATCAGTGTACGTTTGTATTTAAAAGCGTTTGCAAAACGCCTGTAGGGAACTCATGGTAGAAACCTAGGTCACGTAATAACTCGTTTACAAATGGAATTATATATATATATATATATATATATATATATATATATATATATATATATACATACATATATATATTCATAATCTTCCATTGTCTTTTAAACAGGAATGGAGGTTTATTCCATTTTTTTATATTACCTTCTTTTTCACTTTTAGAAACCCTTAAGATATATATATATATATATATATATATATATATATATAAGTGTGTGTGTGTCTGTGTGTGTGTGTGTGTGTGTGTGTGTGTGTGTGTGTGTGTAAATAGTGACATTTCTGAGAAAGCCTCAGTGTAGACTTTTAGTTTAAATTTTGGCAGGAAATTTTTCTTGCTATTTAAATATGGGGAATATGTGATTGAATCGAATTCTTAACAATAGTGCAGTGTATGTTAATTAACTGAACTGATAACATATAAGAATTGAGATCATCTGTACATTGAAAATAGGGTAACGAGAGGCTTGCAGTGTTGTCACTATAGAATATATACTGCAGAGAAAGCAAAAAGAAAGCGTAAAACTTTGAACTCACGTCTGGAATGTGAACTTGATAGATTTATTTTTACAGCTTACCAACTTTTTGTGGTCATGTAATGTATGAAAAATATTTTTAGATGGTAAGGATTATTTGTAGTTCATAATGATTTACTAGTACACGTCCTATCAATTAACCAATAATCGAGAGAGAAGTGATATATTCATATATTTCCCAAGCATATTTGCCTGTAATTTTCGAAGAGGCTGAAATTTGAAATTGGATAGCCTACTTCTAATTCTAAAGCGTTATCCATTGCACCACATCCAAGAATACAGCAACTTGTGTTTCGAAGCCGTTTCCTCATCTAGCTACTGAGAAAGATCGACGTTGCCTAACTTCATCGTTTGTGTGAGAACCGGTATTGCAACGTGAAATGGGAAGATTGAATTGCTACGAGGATATGCGTTGTGGTGCATTGTATATCTACACGGAACGAGAAATCGGGTAAAGCAGTTCGAATTCCAGTTGAATTCCTTGCATTCACTTATGCACAAATACCCTTAGGAAAGGTATTTCTCCGTCTCTTTCCTCCAGTTATGGGTTAAGTAATAGGACAGATTGGGTTGTATAACCTTAGTTGGCAACCAGAAAGTCATGGCAACCTACTGCTTGATAATCGTCTGCTCAGTCAGTCATGTCCCTTTTGAGACATGGTTGCTGAAGCTTGTATTTCACGTATGGCATTTAACTGAATGACTGAATTGCTACAAGCCAAGATATGACAGTTATAATTCATTGCATGCCTAATAAGATAAGGCTTGGCAGGTCGTGCAAGATATTTCCTGGATGAGATAACAAATTTTCACACTGCTTTAGCAATAACTTATATACTAAGTGTGTCAGAAAAGTAACAAGACCTAGCGTGTTGTGGAGAAATATATAACTGAGATTTCAACTCTGAAGCAATTGTTTTTTCAAGTGCTTTTATTAATAGTTTGGTGCGTCGGTCCGGATTTGGCGCCAAAAGAATTTGTCCTTGAAGGTTTTGGCTGAGGTGTGTGCTACATACGACTTTCCCACAATTCTTTACCGGCTGTCAGTACTTCCACTTAGTGATGGGCGTGAGAAGGCGATCGAGCGTTTTCTATTCTCCCTTCTCTGGAGAGGACGCAAACATCACGTCGACAAACGTGTCTGTTACCAACGTTATTGGAACACTTGTTGCTAACGGGGATAGTAAGGGACATGTTCCCTAGTCTTACTGTCACTCCTCCGGTCTCAAGGCGGTGAGGTAAGCCTCGGGGGCAATCGAGTTTTCTGTTCGAATGTCTGGCGGCCTTACGGTCCATTTATTGGTCCAGTGACCTTAACAGCCTAGGAGACGCTTCTATCGGGGATTAATAGCGGGTGTCTTGAAGGATCCGCTACGCGAAGTGCTCAGCATGTTAGAGGATGAGTATCGCTCTTATTGGTCTTGGGCGCCAGGTTCGGAGTATCTCAGCAAATCTGAGTTTTCTCTGACTTGGCGATTCGCTCAGAATCAGTTGTCTCAATGACAAACTTTTCATAATGGGCCTGGCGGATTTGCCAGATTGTGAACGCTGCAGCCTTGGTTTAAAGGAGACGTCTTCGAAAGCCTTCTACCATTGTTCGGAGGTTCGCCCTTTATGGGATCGTGTCGGCGAGTTGACTGCTCGTATCGCGCCACTTGAGCTCGTGCTCATTGATCGTGCATACGCCTGTGACGATGTGTCACCCCGTTTTCGAGAGTGAAACGTATGGTGTTGTTGTCGCTGCTAGCCACGGCTCGAATAGTGATATGGACGACTCGACTGGAGGAAGTCTTGCTGGGGTGGTCGTCTTTCACATCAAGATCTGATCCAATGTTTTGAGGATCAGCTCAAAATGAAGATTCGAACTGATTGGAAACGGTTGACTACGACAGACTTCAGCAAAAGCTGGATAAATGTGGCAATCCTGGTTCGAGTGAACGGGGCTAGTCTTGATTTTCTCTTTTAGATCTGCTAATCACATCGGGTTGGATTCGTTTGGAACCCTCTCATGGTTAAGCTAAGTCTGTTTGTGTGTACCTAATTAATGTTAATACGTGGGTCTCCCGGCCTGTTCCCTGCATTATCTTTTTGTTATGATTCAGGTCGAGATTCCCGTTATTTCCCACTTTGTTTTCTCCTATTTTCCATCTCGTCTGGGTCAGGATTATATTTTTCCCGTCCAGGTTATTTTTTCCTCTTCACTCTTGGTAGAAAGAGAGCTTCTTGATTTTGTTCTCTAGGCGGAATACAACAGCCTCTTTGTTTTATATGTGGGCTAACATCATGTTTTTGTTTGTATTTTGAGTTGAAAATTTTTTGGGAATTGTCATAGCCATCCCCATGTCATTTCATGTTGAATTCTTAGACATATTTCTTTATTTATTGTACATATTAAAATATTTTATGTTCATTTGGGGTGTTTTATTAGGTGTCCGGAACGCTTTGTGGTATTTTGGTTCATGAAGGATTGAATGTTGATGAATAAATTCTTGTGGTGATTGGAAAAAATTGTAACATATGTCTGGGTCGTGAATCGGATTAGCTAGGTATAAGATAGTTAGTGCGGACCATCCTAAGTTTTTCTACTCCCTCCCTTTTTGGCCTTGTGCCACAACTGTATTATTATACATGGTAAATAAAACGAACTAAACTCATGTTTCTTATATGTTAAGAGAAAACCGTGTCAGAACATGGACTAGTCCAGCAAGATTAGTAAAATAAAATTAAACAGGTACGCAACATTGTGGAAGAATACGCCAGGAGTGGAAGGCCTTTAACGAGTATAAATTGAACGTCCAAGACAGAAATGCGTGGTGATCTTTGGTTGACTGTTTGACTGATGGCAATAGAGCTGAGCATGAATCTCGATATCGTCTGGAATCATCGGCAATTTGGGCATGCGGAAGATCTGTCCAAATGCTGGAACTGCAGAACAACGTGTGTCATGACATCTTCAGGGAAACGTCTTAGACATTTGAGTTCGACACAGAGACCAAGTGCAGAGCCTTTATTGAAAAAATACGGAGATGCCTAGGTCGAAGAAAGCAAAACAGTCCCAAGCACATGTTGATCGCGTTCTTCAATGTAAAAGGCATCGTCTACAATAATGTCGACATAACCAGGTGATCAACCAGTCTGTCTACACAGACCGTGTGATGTTGGCCTCGTTCTGTGCACATAAAGAAGCGAGAATTATGGCAGGACGATTGCTTCACGACAACAACACGTCAGATCCCAACGCCCTGAATTTCTTGAAAAGAATAATATCACTATAATGGAGAAATCTCTGTACTCACTTAAATTAACGCGATGCGAGTTTATCCTTTTTTTCGCAAGTTCAAGGGGGTCATCAAGAGGAACCATTTTCTGGACGAGAAAGGCACGTCAGTAATCGTGCTAATGAACCTCTGGAAAATCACGAGAGAATCTTTCCAGGTGTGCATGGAGGCATGACAGAGAAAGATTGCAAAGTTCTTTAAACCCGAGGGTTTACTTTCAAATAGAAAAAAACTACTTTGTAACTTGAATAGGACATGAATTACATGTAACGTCAATCTTGTTTCATTTTTGCACACCTCTTATATAAGTTTCATTTGTGATATGGACTGAACTTGAACTCAAATAAACGTTCAAATCATTGAGAATAGAAACTAGTGTTTCATAATTTCTCATATCATCTCTGAAAATATAGCTGAACACATGTCGGAGTTGTTGGCAAAGAGAAAAACGCTGTTAAGGGTCACATTGGATATGACAGGGAGTGCAATGTTCATCCACGTACTAAAGTGACACTGCACATTGAAAAATGACACATGAAAGCAGGAACGTTATTTCTCATTACGGTCATAATTGAAAGTGGTACTAATCTTGTTTACATACGATTTTATATGCTTGATCATAACTGTCCATAATGTCCTTTCTTATTTAGCTCTTATTAAGTCGTCTTCTGAATTAGCAATGAAAAGCAGAATTATTAACAACGTACAGAATAACGATATGAATTGAAATGTATTTATTAAGTTTTATGCCAGATTTCTGTGCGAATTTCTCTTAAAGTACAAACTCGATGACTCGTATCTCTTCAGTACATCAAAGGTTGTGACTCGCCACAATTTCTTCTTCTTTGGAACTCTTAGTAATATTTATCTTTTTGCCATTCCATCCTAATCCCTGTTTTGTTAATCATTTACACAAACCCATTATATCGTGTATTCGCTGCCTTTCTAGCTCTCTCTTGCCTCCAATTCGCCATGTGAGTGTCAAATTCTTCAAATTCTTCTTTCCTTTCCCCATTGTCTGTTATAAAAAAATAAAAAATTTGTTGCATGTTCAGTCAAAGGTATTTTCAGCATTCTTCTACAGAAAGAAATTTCTGTTTCCTTAGTTCCGTTACCATCTCTGATGAGATTGCTACATAGCAGGAGAGATATTGCATAACAGATGATCAGAATTGTTTTTCATTCCAACGAAATTTACTTTTTCTCATACTTTAATTATCTTTTAGAAGGCAGCTTTCATCTTTGTCAAGCGCCTTGGGGTTTGCTGTAGCACATTTTCTGTCCTCTGTTAAAACACTTACAAAAATGGTATTTAAATTTTCATAAATGGTTGCTTTTTGTGTCACCAATACGTAGTTCTTATTATGAGTTGTTTCTTTTGCTGACAAAATATTTTCTTCATCCAATTAAGATTTCTTCTCGCTCTCTTTTACTATAACCTGTAGAAGTTCATGTAGTTTTCCTTTCTGTATTTTCTATCAACACTTTGCCAAGTTAATATCGTGTTGTTCAGATGGTGACTGCCAACGATAAATTCTGGTAAGAATTAATTCAATCCTTTCAAATGTGTCATATTCTTTGTATTTTATAACACACTAAACTCATTAAGTAGCGTATTTTAAAGTGAAAGAATATACTTACATACATATAAATAATTAATGGATTATTTTTCCCAAATTATATAATTTTATAATAAACCTTGTATATAGTAGGGACATTAGATCAAATACTTTAACCAATTTTAGCCCAGTGTCCTCATTTGAGGACAGTATACAAAAACTGTAAAAAATTATGGGTATAAATCATTATATAAAACCAGTAATATATATAGGTAGTGAGGACATACTGATTCATCAATAAAATTACTTTCCAAATATTGCTCGGTTGGAAGAAAAATTCTTGTTATTTGTAAATTAATTTAATTTTCTAAAACCTGAGAACACTTGGTTAAAATGAGTTAAGAAATATATTTCCCTTGAGAAATATATACTCTTGAAAATAGTTTTAAAGGAAATATTTTATAAATTTTAACCGAAAGTGACAGTGGTCGCCAAAGTGAAAATATATGAAAGGCTTGCTTACAAAGAGATGGCTAATATCACCATTACTATTACAATGTTCAAATCAATTTTTAACTATTGAGCTGAGAAAACTGAGAATTATTGCATAAATATTTTTGGTCCCAATGCATGCGTCTAAGTTAGGAAACTTTCGATATGATGAGTCCTTTGAAAATATGACTCAAACGTTAACTGAAATAGTTAAAGAAAAAAAAAGGAAATTCTACAGATTTTTCACTTACGATGCGGTGGCAAATGCTAGAGCCTAATTCAAATCCTATTCAGATTTCGGCATTACCTTTTTGCTGTTTATAAGATGCGAATAAATTTACAGAACATAATGCAGCGACAGGGAAAGCAAGAAAAAACAAGACATTTAGCGGGAGTGGAACTTGAAAAAGCTGTAATTTACTACTATGGAAAAACCAAGAGAATTTTTTTTTAATCATATCACCCCGAGCGAGGCGGTAACGCCACTGATGCGCAGGGGGGCTACGTAGAGAGAAGATTGGAAAAGAGAAAGCCGGAAACCACATCCTAAACAGAGAACAAGGGATGCGTCCCTTTACCTTTTGTTCAATAGACGTGGGTGGAGTGTGAACCGGGCGATAGTATAGTCTAATTGAAAAAAAAAGAGTGAAAAGATTGGAAAAGAGAAAACTGGAAATCACATCCTAAACAGGGAACAAGGGATGAGCCTCTTCACCTGTTCAATAGACGTGGGTGGAGTGTGAGCCGGGCGATAATTTAGTCTATCTACTCCAATTGAAAAAAAAAAAAAAGAAAAAAGAAAAGAGTGAAAAGATTGGAAAAGAGAAAGCCGGAAATCACATCCTAAACAGGAAACAAGGGATGAGCCTCTTCACCTGTTCAATAGACGTGGGTGGAGTGTGAACCGGGCGATAGTTTAATCTATCTACTCCAATTAAAATAAATGCCTTGAAGAAACAGCAAATTATGTGACTATATTTTTTAGCTGGTTATTCAAAACATCGTTGGAAATGTATAAATCTGACAATAAAAAGCAGATGAAGATTTTGTCACATATATGCTGGAATCATTAACAATGATTGTGAAAGATTCAAATTAAACGATCCGAATCTGGATAAATTTAAAGAATTAATTTTCGTTCAAGGGTTAACAGCGAAAAATGTGCAGAAATATATCCTAACAAAACTGGAACAGAAAAGAAAATCTAACACTGCAAAAATATCTGACGAATTTCAGAGAATCCTTATTTTAAGAAGAATTATCGAGTAAATT
Source organism: Ascarosepion bandense (assembly GCA_037127315.1). Classification (NCBI taxonomy): domain Eukaryota; kingdom Metazoa; phylum Mollusca; class Cephalopoda; order Sepiida; family Sepiidae; genus Ascarosepion; species Ascarosepion bandense. The sequence goes on from JBBBDQ010000189.1 coordinate 1,552,082, forward strand.
GAAGAAGAAGAATGTCCGTATATACACACCAAAAACAAGGTGGTAAAAAATGAATCCATCCTTCAGATGTGGAAGATTACATCTTGAAGTCGACTTTAAGAACGTAAAGAGCTATTAGTATGAAAAAGTAAGAAATAAAAAGCCCCGCACTATAAAACAAATGCGAGCAAAAGTTCTCACAGAAAAGAATTCGTACACAGATATGAGAGGAAAAATTACCACAGAGAAAAAAAGAAATGAAAATGTCTACGTTAAAATTAATAATTCGGATGTAAAATCGCAATTAAATATTGGTAGTTATATAACAATAAGCAACAAAGCCACATGCAAAGCAAACAAAAAAAATATTAAAAAAATATTTGAAAATCGCGTGTGTCAGGTGAGAAATTATTTGTTGATAGTGAAATGACTTAAAAAGATTAATTTCTAACACATGAATAAAAGCTAAGGCTTATGTGATTAAAAATAACTAGCAGTATAGCCCGGCGTTGCTCGGGTGTAATGAAAGCTTTTATATAATTATTATCGATTTTCTGCACTATTGTAAGAATTGCAATCTTGAAACTTCTGAATATCGTTTCTAATGTCTTTGTCTATTAGTGTATCAAATTTGATTAAAATCGGACCACTCCATCTATAACCCTATTTTTTCGATTATTGATTTTCGATATTTATCGGGGGTACCTCGACACAAAACCTAGCTAAGAACACTCGCAGACGCTTATAGTACAACTGTGTAAATTTTCAAGAAAATCGGTTCAGCCGTTTTGGAGTCTATAGGTAACGGACACATACACACAGACACACACACAAACAAAGTTCCATTTATAAATATATTTAGATTACTAACTTATTCGGTACTGACTGAATGGAAATATTTAAGTTATTAGATTTACCTATGAATATTTATTGAAAAAAATTAAGCAAATATGTAACCAGTTTTTTCTTAAAATAAAACCCAAAAAAACAAAACACCCTCCCCACAAAAATAAACCAAAAAACAATGTTCAAATTTAAAGGAAGAAGTAAAAAAATGTTTCAGGTTGTTCTGTCAAATGAGTTATGCCGGTGTTTCAAGGTCAAAGCAAAATTCCAAGTATAGAATGATCGACTCTAGTGTTTTAACCAAAATGTTTTGTACCGTTCACAAACTTAGATCATGTCAACAAAAGGATTAATTAGACACGACCAAAAGCAGTGTATATTAACAAAAAATATGAACACTCATGTCTGAGCTAAATTTTCTACCGTGTTAAACAAACTTCTACAATCTGATGAGTATCCACTTCCAATTTCAGAGAATATTTTTGTGAAATTAAACGGTGGAAATACAGGTTGAAGAAAAATGTAGAAGAGAGAAAGAGACCCAGAAGGATGGAAAAAATAAAAAATGAAAAATATGGTAAAAGTAAAATATTAAAAAAAAACAAATGCCATTGGAATCAAAGAAAATTTTTTCTGAAGAAGGGGCCGCAATGAGGAATGGATGCGGTATTTTATCTCGGACACTTCAAAAATTCGTCGAAATTACAAGTATGATCACCAGAAAAGGAAACGTACGGAAAATGTAGTCGTTGGTGAAAGAAAGTTCAGAACATGGTAAATACCCAGAAGAGAAGGGAGTGAAAATTAAGAAATAAAATTAAATATTTAAGAAAATTAAAAAAAACTTTAAAAGGAGACGGTGTGGAGTAAAAAATATCCTCTGATAACATAAACTAACTAGGCAAGATTAAATAAGACAAAGAGAGTTCATGGACATTGTTCCGCAGGAATACGAACCTGACGTCGAGTACGCTCTCTTCGGGCAGAGAAGGACTCAGTCGGAGCTTGGTATATGGACAGAGACTCAGCTGAGAAAAACAGACAGGCCAAGTGCCCGAACACACGTATGCGGGAGGTGGGCAAATTTTTACACATGGACCGAGTGTCCGTGTTATGGTTTGCATAAAGCTCGACACTTGTGTCACATTCCGTCTCAGCAGGGTAAATAATGTTCCACCTGAAATTGTATGCCGAGCTCTTTATCTTCGGGCAGAGAAAAACTTTTGAAATTTGGTCTGCAGATAGATGAGAAGAATAGACAAACTTTGCCTGATTCCGCGTATTTATGGCTGAGCTAATTTTACCCTTCATCCGAGTGTTCGAGTATGGATTCACCATCTAAAGTCTGGCTTTGTGTCAGATGCAGGCTCAGTAGCCATGCATTGGGTAAATACTGAGTGTTCCACTTGAAACAAAACTCTCAGGCAAGTTCTGTAAACTTCAAATAGAGAATGACTCAGTAGAGCAACATTTACGAGCTGGGGAATCGACTGAGAAAATCAGACAGATTTCCTGTTTGAGGCATATTCCACCCACTCAAGATTTCATCTACGGACAAAGACTCAGATGAGAAAAATAGAGCATCTTTGCCCAATCCCACGGTTCGTGGGCTGGGCAAATTTTAACCGTTGTCCCGAGTGTCTTCGCTCGGGTTCCCCACGTAAAGCTCAACCATTGTATCACATCTCGTCGCAGCAGGAACGTATAGGGCAAATATTCAGTGATTCATCCAAACATAAAACTATTAGTCGAGCTTTCTGCCTTCGGACAGAGTTTGACTCAGTCAAAGCTCTGTCTACGGAGAGAGACTCGGGGTATAAGTATGGACAATTTGTGAGCGTGCGTATAAGGGGGCTGGACAAATTTCTACTCTTGCCCTGGGTGTTCAGATTCATCATGCAAAGACCAGCTTTGTGTCAGATAACGGCTCACTAGGAAGCATTGGGTAAATAATGGGTGCTCCATCGAACACGAAGCTCGGGTAGAGAACGTTTCTTTCGGGGTTTTCTCTAACGACTGAGACTTTGGCTGAGAAAGACAGACAAGCACTCCTTATTCTGGCAGCGTTCCACTCAGTTAAAGCTCAGTCTATTTACAGTAACTCGTATGAGTAGAATAGACACTAGTATCCTATCCCGCGTATTCGGAATCTGGGAAAATTTTGATCCTTGGATCGATTGTATCTAGTCTGGTTCGACACGTAAATCCAAACCATGTGTTATGTGCCGGGTTAGTAGGTTGGAACTGGGTAAATGCTCAGTATTTTGCTCTAACATAGAACTGGCAGTTAAGCTCCCTGTTTTCAACCAGAGAACGATCTAGTCACAACTCGGTGCACAGACTGAGACTAGGCTTAGAAAGACACAGTCTCTCTGTTTTCGGACGGATTTTGACTCAGTTGAGTCTGTATGTAAAGAGACTCGGCAGAGAACATATATAGGCTTAGTGGCAATCCAACGCAAAGAGAGGTCTAGCAAATTTTGACCTTTACCACGTGTCACATCCCGCCTCAGTGAGGAGAGATTGAATAAATACTCATTGTTCCGCTCAAACACGAAATTGTTAATCAAGCACTAACTCTCTCTCTCTCTCTTGACAGAGAACGACTGACTCGGTACTCGGTGTTCGGACTGAGACTTGGTTGAGAAACAGAGACACGCTCGTTTCAGGCAGCGTTAAACTCAATCGAACCTCTGTCTACGGACAGAGACTCGGCTGAGAAGAATAGAGGATCTTAATGCCCGATCCCACATTTGAGGCGGATTGATAATTTTTTACCCTTGGTCCGAATGTACCCTTTCTGGTTCCCTACGTAAATGCTGATCTTGTATTACATGCGATCTCAGTGAGGGTTCTTTGTGTAAATATCAAGAGTTCTCTGTGAGTTCTTAATTGTCAAGGTCTTTGTCTTCGGGTAGTGAACAAACAGTCGGAATCCAGTCTACGGAGAGAAGCTCGGCTGAGAAAAAGAGAATCAGGCAGAATTCGACTCTGTCTAGTGTCTGTTTACAGATTGAAAATCGGCTGCAAAAATCAGACATGCATAGTTCTCGTCCTGAGTATGCTAGGCTAGGCAAAGTTTGACACTTGGTCAGAGTGTGCGCACTCTAACTCTGCTTATTTAAACCCACCTTGTGTCACATCACGTCTCAGTGATTGATTTTTGTTAAATATCCAGAAAGAGCTCGTAATTATCAAACTCTCTGGCAGTCGTGGCTCTGACTAAGCTCTCTCTCTCTCTCTCTCTCTCTCTCTCTCTCTCTCCGGCAGTCGTGGATCAGTCTACGGAGAAAGAACCGGCTGATAAGTATAACCAATGCAGTAGGCCTGATCTCATGTTGGCAGGGACGGGACAAATTTTTATCCTTATCCCGCGTATACGCATTCGTGTGCGCCACCTTAAAACCGAGATTTTGGTTAGATATCCAGAGTTCTGAGAGTGATCTAATAGAGTAGTGGAAACTGTTGAGACATAATATTATTACCGTTAATAGCGGGTTATAACAATAAACTAACGCTTCCTTACTATCAAATTAGCAATGGTGTTAAAATACGTGAAGCATTAAAATCAGCCACAATAAAGTTCTCTGTTTTTGTCTTCTAGTATACAAAGTTTAGTTAATCCTATAAAGACTTCTCCTTTTGGGAAACTGTCATTTTTAGTTGAGACATACATTGGTATCAGGCGGCTTATATTTACGAACAAGATTGTTGGAAGAAATTAATCTTTCTAACATTTGAGAGGTATTGTCTATTACAATATTTAATGACTTGTAAATTGTACTCCCAACTCCACCTTGGATTTCTTCCTTTATTCTTATCCAATATATATTGCATCACAAATGTCTTAACATTTCGATGCATTTCTTGCATACATACGAAAGAATGTTTGCATATTTGCATTGTTCTAAAAGTGAAACGCACATTGAAATCATCTGATCTATGATGAATGTTAATTTGTCCGAATTTTTATCCAAAGAATTTTTTATTTCGATTTTGTGATCTATTTCTGAGTTGTTGTTGCGGGGTTAATTTTATGACACTACCCTTTTATTATCACTAGCAGGTTTTAACGAATCCCATTATAATTTAAATCTCGTAGATTTTTGAATTCACAATCACAAAAACTGTGCCCAAAACTGAACACAACTAAAAATGAACTAAAGTTAATAGAACATCTCACTCAAAGAGTCTACACTGGTCAAAAGCAAAATTTAGAAAGAAAGTAACCATCAATATCGGAAAAAGTAATAAGCGTTACTGGACCAGAGAACCGCATATGCTGGAGAATTGTTTTAGGAGGAAAGATTAAATAGATTTTGTTAAAACTGACAGTATTTCTTACAAATAAACGGCTCATATTACTATCACCGTTATCCTATGTATATGCTATTTAGATAGTAATCCTTTGTATAAATTCAACTCTAGGCGTTTATTCTGTTTCGAATCAGCTTATAAGCAATTTAATAGCCATACCATGTGAACCAAGGTTTCTTTTAAACTCAAGACTGTTAGCAGCTTTAATTATCTTCGATTTTAGTTGTCTTCTAAATTATTTTTTGAAAAACTTCAATTGGAAGTTTCTAGTCAGCATGAAACGATATTCAATAGTAGGCAAAATTCACAATAGTCCTTAAAACCATTCCTTATCCGTTTCTCTCTTTTTCTCGATATTCTATCTATCTATCTATCTATCTATCTATAACGTATATGCTTTTTTATAAAAATTTTTAATAATTTTAATGAATACTGTATATAATCGAAATAGATCGTGCACACATAATATCTCTTTCTGTTCTATGTAATGTCATTTGAAACAATAATGTATGTGTTTTCTAAGCCAATATATATATATATATATATATATATATATATATATATGTGTGTGTGTGTGTGTGTGTGTGTGTGTGTGTGTGTGTTTGTGTGTGTGTGCGTGTGTGCGTGCGTGTGTGTATATGTCTTTGCGTGTTTGAATATTTATATATTTATATGTGTGTGTGTATATGAATGTATGATTGTTTACGTAGGTATGTAGACATATAAATATAACTGATCATATTTCTCCGGTTTTTAATGTATCTGCCAATCACAAACACCCTCTTCGCATTTCCTTTTATGAAATCTTGGGACGTTTGAAATCGAGGCTAATTTAAAAACGAGAATGATGAATTAAAAAAGAAACGCTTTGGCAAGACTTTTACGTTTTTTTTTTCATTTGACTTTTGTTACCTGAAACGTTTATTATCTTTGCCGACAAATATTCTCCACTCATCGTAGATATAAATGATAACTCATCAAACAGTAGAAGAAACATCGAAAATCACTGATGAAACAGAAGTAAAAAGAAAATGAAATTATTCTCGTGAATATGTTTATTTTATACGTTAATAAATCTTTTCATAATTTTATATTTTGCTCCGGAATAAGAACAGTTTCATAATTGTAAGGTCATATCTATGTTAAACACGTGATAATCATTGTTAAAGGAACAGAACTATCTTTCATTTATTTCCTTTTCATTATGGCAATATTGAACTCAGTGTGACAAAACTAATTAACAATTTGGTGTTAACTTCAGACTAAAAACTAAATTGATATCGCTAAACATATCGACAAATTTTAGCGTATGTCTTTTTTTTTTTAATCATTTCACCCCAAGCAAGGCATTCCACTGCCACTATAGCGCAGGGTGTTACATAGAGCGGTTGGATATAGGAAATGTCAGAAGGAGGGTGATAGACGAGTAAGGAGGTACATAGGAAGAGTGTTTGAGAAAATGGGTGCAAGTTAGTGTGTTAGGAGGTGTCTATTGACCTTACAGTTAAACTCCTGGAGGTTGTAGCCATCGGAGAAGCAAGTAAGCGGAAGGGAATTCCACAGGCGGGAAGTGCGAAAAAACAACCTCTAGGAGTAGAAATTGCGGTTACATTTCATTAGTTTCACTGTAAAAAGGTGGGACCTAGTTGCTAATCTAGTATCTCATGCAAATTCATACCTGGGGGGCACCAGTGATCTAAGTTCATCAGAGCAGAAGCCGTGAAAGTATTTATAGAAGAGGCACAGGGAAGCCATGTCACACCGGTGAGAGAGTGACTGCAGGCGGTCAGCCTAGTCGGTATCGATCACGTTACAGATTCTCCGTTGTATTTTGTCATGGACCCCGAGGAGAATAGCAGGGGCACCCTACCAAATGTGGCAGCAGTATTCAATACACAGCCTGATGGATGTCTGTTCTCTGATATTTGTTGGGCCAGGAACTGAGAGATAAATAGAACTTTTAATCAGATTATTTTAATACTCTTTGCTTTCTATCAGTTTTAAAAACATAACAATTTATATATATCTTAGGAGAAATACAGGTTGTGAATGTATGCGTGATATTTAGGAATTGTAATGGAGTAAGGGATGTACGTTGTGGTGCAGTGGATAACGGCTCGGAACGAAAAATCGGGGAGCTGAGTTCAAATTCCAGTTGAATTCATTGCATTCACTTACGCGCAAATACCCTTAATCCGTCTCTTCCCTCCAGTTATGGGTTAAATAACGGGACAGATTGGTTTCTGTAGCCTCGGCAGGCAACCAGTCTACCGCAGAAAGCAATGGCAACCTACTGTGGGATAATCTTCTGCCCAGTCAGTCATGTCTCTTTCGAGACATGATCGCCCAAGCGTGTTTCACGCATGGCACTTAACTGACTTCACGTATGGCACTTAACTGACTGACTTATAGAATCGTACTCAGTGTCTACTCGAAGTGGTAAATATTTTTCTTGATGGTAAATGATTTCCAGAGAATATATCTTTCATAACGATTAGCAGAAAGAGTAAGAATTAATGAATATTTGTTACAGTAAGGTCCCTAGAGTCACTCGTGGAAGAGTGTTACGTTAAGAGGTACTTTATACGAATAAGAGAAGATAACGGTTAAATCTAGACTTGAACAGGTTAAGATTGTGGTGATCGGAAACCATTCTCCTGAGAGTCTGCTTCACAAGACAGTGGTTCGCAAGAAGAAGCTATTTGAGTTGAATTTGCTTCTCGCTTATAGAATGTCGTTAGTTTCCTACTATATAAGTGACATGATAGTTAACCTGACGGAACCAAGGAATTGAGTTCGTCGGAGCACTTACGACAGTAGTAACAACAGATCTGTGGGAGTCTCGTAACTTTCCGGCTGTTAGAGAGAGATTGGAAAGTAGAAAATAATTCTTCTCCAACAGATACTCGCAGGTGCTTTTGAATTCTATCAAGACTAGAAAGGTTTGAAGTTCCTGCTCAAAAATGACTACAGTATTCCATGGTCGGCCAAACCCGGGTTTTATAACGGCGAGGCATATCATGAGGGGTGATGTACTTACTGAGTCAGTAGACCGGGCCGATCATTTGACTTGCATTTTGAGCTATGGATCGTATACAGATGGTCCACTTGAAGTTGGGTGTGAGATTGAGGCTGAATATTCCGTCAAGTTACAGTGCCTATTACCGTCTCTGACTTTTTTGCTACTTGTCTTGAACGTATAGATGACAATGGCGACACATGTATCTGGGTCGGATTATTATATCGATCTAAATTTTCTTCAAATCTGGTCTACTTATTTTGTCGAGGGTTAATAAGGACGTCAAAAAGAAAATAGCTCCATGTGTGTTAAAGCGAATACAGTGAAAATTGTATTTAGTTTTTTTCCTTCTTTAATTCCTCGAAAACGTATTACTGATTCATGTACTTCGAGAGAGAGAAACGCGTCATGAAAATAGCGTTACTTGTGTAACACAAAATGGCAATAACTACTATCGAATTTGAAGACCGATCTTACACTCAGATCTACCGGACTTCAAAGTGAGACCCAATATATGGTTAAGTATATTCTTAAGTACAGATACGCAGCTGTTTTCTTTTATTATATTATATTTTGCTGTATTTATTAATTTCGTCTTTTCTATTTGTTTTTCAAGTTAAGGCAATTTGAATTTGTTTTTGTTTCCTTTATTGTCCTTCTGCTATAATTTCCGTTAATTATATAGCATATATATTTCTTTCACTTGTAAGCCTACTTCTTTATTTTATTCAATTTTAATTGCCTTTACAGCGAAGGGTAAGCGAAAATGTTTAAATGACTTGATATTTATTCTGTTTTAGACGTTAATTGTTATCGTTTATTCGCCTGTTGACTCTCTGTATATGTTGACTAAAGACACGTCTATGTCCTACACTACCATCTTTTATTTTTGTGTATCTCCTGAAAAGATTTACTGTGTTTATGCAAGCGTGTTTCTGCTAGTATACGTTCTTGATTATTCAAATGTCTTTCCTGAATATGTCAAGACTGCTGAATATTTGTAACAGTTTTGTAGAATATTTAGTCGGACGCATTTGTGTCGTCTATAAAACAAAAGTAGTACTGCTCTTTCTGATAACATTCTGAGCCCAAATAACTCTTTCCTTGTTTCATTGTCTTTGAAAAAACCGTTATTGTCTTATCTCTGGCCTGATTCTGCTTTATTTGTTTCCTTTAAGACTTATACTCATTCTCTTCGACGCTTCTTTCAAGTTCATTTCTTTTTTTACTCTAACTGAAATACTCTTTATTTTTCATTTTTCATAGTTGATATGAACGAATATTTTTCTCTCACCCTTGCCAAAATGTTGAAATTAGAAACGCTTGAAAATCTATGCAGAATGTGTTGACATAATGCAACTCTTTTAACACGATTCTCTTTGCCCAAACTTTCATGATTCCGGGACTGATGATTGCAAAGATTGGTACAGATATAGCACTGGTATAGGGTTTGTGTAGCCAATCTTTGTACTACACTACAAAAGCCTTAGAGATATGGTAGGCGATCACTTTTGTGATTATTATTCGGCTAGAATTCATGTTACCAATTGTGAACTAACACATGTCGTCGAAGTCTGAATATCCTTGAATTTAATATTTCAACTCTTAATTTCATTTTATTGAGAATTAAAAAAAATAATTCCCAAATGAGTTAGAAAACCGTATTTTCTCACTAACCCTAACCTATTGAAACCACGTTGCATAAATGATTATCTATAAGTATCCATGATCGACTTTTCTGATTTTTTTTAAAGCTTTTGTTTTTGCAAGCGTCGCGTAAATCATTTTTTCATACCTTTCCCAAATATATTTGTACCTAAGTGGATGTAACATACTCAGTTGGATTTAAAACCCGGCTCTCCAATTTATCATTACATATGAAAATATCTATTACGCAATAGATATGAAAATATCTATTAAGCAACGTTGAGCCTGGTCAGTACTTACGTGGGTGACCACTTGGGAATACCAGGTGCTGTTAGCGTTCACGGATGTGCGTTGTGGTGCGGTGGATGTCGGCTTGGAGGGGGAAATCGGTGAGCCGAGTTCCAATTTCAGTCGAGCACACTGCACTCACTTGCGCACTAGTACCCTTGGGAAAGGTATTAATCCGTCCGTTCCCTCCAGTTATGGGTTAAATAACGGGGTAGGACTTGGGACCCTGCCCTTAAACAAATCCCAATGAGACTTGCTCCGTCAGGGAGGAAGCCCGCTCAACCCGACTAGGGTGAATGCGGCATACATACATACATACATATACTCAGTTGGATTTAAAACCCGGCTCTCCAATTTATCATTACATATGAAAATATCTATTACTCTCATATCTATTAATCTCTCTATTACTCGCCTAATTTTTATCAATATTTTGTAAAATCCAAGCCTTCATGAGATGACAAAATAACAATAATCAACAAATATTAGGTTTTTGTAAATTAGATTTTGTCATTAGCTTTCTCACAAAGGATCCTCCGCCAGATAAAACACATGGTAGAAATATGTTGGTTTATAAAGGTCTTGAAATTAGAGGATTAGATTTATGTTATATTTGTTATCCTTTTAATTAGGTTAATTTCTGACAACGAGAAGCATTCATTTTTGCGTTGCGACACGCTATAAAGTATGTGTTCTTCATAAATTCTGAACCTGAGAAATTTGATTTGTTGGGAGTGTTTCGTTGTCACTGTGACTTGTCACTTGTTCTCGAATGAATGAAGAAGATGCTTTCTCATCAGTACGCACCCCACTCGATCTTTTTGCGGACGATGGAAACGATGTCGATAATGAGACTGTTTTTGCAGACGTTTGTATGTCTAAACTGACGACGAAGCCTCCTACTTTGATTCACTTTTGTTTTAAAGAGAAGCTTCGAAGAGAAAATCACATATAAGAATGAATAACGAATTAAAAAATTGTTTTTTGAATAAAAACACTTTCGGTAACATGTTCAGTGAAATAATAGAGAAAGAATTTCGTGCGTTTTCTTATGTGTCGTACTTAGAAAAATTTAAAGCATGTTAAAAAATCCCAGAAGTTTGCTTATATTCCTGTGGCCCTTCTATAGGTCTCATACCTACTCAAGTGATTCCAATTAGTTGGCTATACGTACTATTACTTCTTCTCAATTCTTTTGTTTTTTATATATTTCTCCTCTTGTTATTTTTATTTATTTGATTACATTTTTTCTTGTTCGAGACACTAAAACAATTATAAGTACTCCTTTCTTTCATGACTTTCTCTTTTGTTCCGAATCTATTTTTCTTTCTTTCTCATTATTATTTTCTCTTTTCCTCGTTTTAGAAGAAATAAGAAAAACATTTCTAAGATTCTTTTTTTTTCGGGACTTGAACTTGTTTTCCTTTTAATCACTTCATTCTACTTGCTCAGCTGTGACGAGACGAGGTATTTCCTTCTGTACTTTCTGTTCTCATTCACATGCTATCTTCATTAAATTTTCATTCTTGCTAAAAATAACTTCGTTTTTTTTTCTATATTTACTTATTGTTTTCTGCTAAACTGCATCTTCTTTTTCTAATTCTATATGTACTGGCGAGATTGAATTTGAAGTACAGCAGAATGAGGTTGTTAAAACTCGTTAATGGTTGACTGCGACCTAAGACGTTAAGAATGTAGTGATTGGGGAAGAATAACCGTCAGTAGTCTCATCCACTTTGATAAGAATCAGCCCGAATCTAACACCATTTTTTCCAATGGAATACAAAGAGAATGTCAGGTTTGAAAGTCTGGAACTAAAGAATATAGCACGTTAGGACATTTGCCATAGAAATAGTGACATAGTAGTGAGAAGGCTTTAAATCTGATCTGTGGAAAAGGACTCGTAGAATGGAATATAATTAATCGTTCACAAGGACACGTAGACGTTTTTGAACTGTGTAGACTGGGACGTAAAGTGCGACACAAAGATTCGAAGGCGAATTGACATAGCCAAGAATGCATTCCTGAAGCTGAGTTTAGTATTGAGGGATAAGAAGATTTCAGTAGAAACAAAGAAGAGAGTACTGGATTGCTATGTAATGTCTGTTTTTTAGTCTGGCAGTGAATGCTGGACACTTTTCTCAAAGATAAAGTGAGACTTGAAGCAAATGAAATGTGTTTATACAGAAGGATGTTGAGTATACCATGGACCGTTCATGTGAGCAACGATGAGGTTTTGGAGAGGATGGAAACGTAACCATCAAGAAAAGACAGCTGAAGTTCCTAGGGAATTGTAATGAGGAAGAAGGGTTGGAAGAACCAAATTCTCACATGTCAGATAGAAAGAAAGATAGACAAGGCGTGCCATACTTGATGAGCTTGAGCATTTGGAGAGCGGAGTTGGGTTTCGAGGAGATAAGAGCCACGAGAGATAAGATGTTGAAGACAATGATATTCTACGTCCTGAAGGAGACACATCACAAAGAAGAAGAAGAAGAAGAAGCTTGGAAAGTGTGGACTGGGGAGCGATAATTTATTTTTGTTCTGATCTGATACTTGTAAAGTTAAGGCATGGTAGGAAGAGTCAACTACTTTCTGAAGGGGTAGAGCGAACCGGCCCTTTTCCCAACCTCTTTAGCGAGGGATTGTATTTATGCACTGCATTTGAGGTCGTAGGTGACATTGTGTCCCTATAAAAGTTCCAACGTAGAAACATCATTGGGAGTACAACCGTTCATAATTACAGGAGAAAGCCGTAATGTAGGAGCTGCATTGATTTCATGGATTTCAATAAACTGGTCTTTAACCACGACTTTAATGACTGATAAGAAGGACTGATGATTACAAAGATTCATACAGATATAGCTCAGGTATCGGGTTTGTGTAGCAAACTTCTGTACTACACGACAAAAGCCTTGGAGACATGTTAGGTGATCGATCTTGATATTATTATCGTGCGCTACATTGATTCTGTGTGTAATAACAGTTAGGACAACTGCAGTTGTAATAAATAAATGATGCCTGTACTGTTTGTCGCTTAAGATTGTGTTTCTGTTGATTTAATCTCTAGCATTCTTGTTGATCATGCATTCAAAGTGTTTGATAATGAGAATAAGGGGTTGGTGTAGCGACGGTTATACGAGGATGAACATTCACCCGTAATTTTTAAAACGCGGCATGACGCTGACGTATTTCGTAGTCTTGGAAAATATTTTTAGGAGGTTAAAGTATCAGTGATATAGTACGAGTCGAATTATTTAGGCACAAACAAAAAGCTAAATTATCTATCACTTCTTGTTTTAATCCTAAAAGTTTGCTGCGTGAGTAATCATCAAAACACAGGTTGGGAATAATAGTATATCAGCAAGTACAAGACTCGTTCACTGCAAGTTGATACACTGCTAGTGAACTGCTCGTTAGTATAATCATTCTCTCTCTCTCTTTCTCTCTCTCTTTCTCCCCCTCTCTCTCTCTGCTAGGTATTCGCCACCTACTCACAAAGGCGGATACGACACTAAGTCATTTAATTGTGATGATTTCGAACCTTTAAACTCAGCCAAAAATATCCCGTAAATCAAGGTTAAGGCTGGGTCGGTTTCTGGTTTATTCATCCCAAGACGAGATTCTACCCTTCGGATGAGCTTCGTCTTGGTTCCTCTCCGCCTAAAAGCAAAGGGTTGAATAAGAGAGAGAAAGAAAATGTTTGAATCAGTGTGAAAAATCTCTACCAGGTACTTACCGCCTCTTCACCAAGCCTGATGTGACACAAGGTCAATTAAAGTGTGGTTTCTGATACTTTAAGCTCAACGTAAATCATTCAGTACGACTATCTTAAGGCTGGGTTAGGCGCTTTATTATTCACCCCAGACGAGACTTTACCCTTTGACGGAGACTCGTATGAGCCTTTTTCCGATTAGAAGCAGAGACTTGAACAAGAGAGAGGGAGAGAGATAGAGATATTTTTGTTCAGTTTGATCACTCTGCTTTACTACAATTTATTTCATTAGTTTCGACGTATATAAGCGGATACGAATATCCTATTCCTGTATAAAGTTAGGTATACAACACTTCTATACGATGCTCAAGCTTCAAATGGCTGAGAATTGAAACTTGTTTAACAGCTCAAGTGGTACCTACTTTCGAATGTTAAATTCTCACAAAGGATATGATTAATCTTTCATGTGAATTTACGTTTCATTTTAATAGTTTATTAGCTTATCTCACCTGGCGATATTCCTTTAAAATGTCTGTTTGTTTCAATTTTGATAAATATGATAATTATGTCCCAAATTCTTTGTTTAATAAATGTCCGTTTGTTTATAAAATGAATGATTATCTGAAAATTCTGTTGTTTTTAAAGTCTTAATAAACGGCGTATTATTCCCAGTATCTTCCGCTGGTTATAATTTCGAAATTTTCAACCTTTTGTTATTTTGATGTTGAACAAAGATTTCATTTTGGTAGGCAAGTCGTTCTAGAATAATATTACTCCCCAACTTTAATATTTAACCAGTGAACAGCTTTTTTACTAGCTGGCTTGAAGCTACATGTCTTTTTATAGAATAAAACAACGTATCAGATCAGCTGGTTAGATATTACAAATATGTAAAATTATGTCTTGTAAACAAAACCAGCAGTTCCTAAAATCTTTTCCTCATGGGTCGAATTGTTTCCATCTTGAAATGCACCAAGAATACGTTTTGTAACATCGTACAAGGACATTCGTTCATAGGGACGTTTTACAGGTAAAATATTTTCAAATAAATATTTAAGTCATAAAGTGTAAGCGTGAAATATTTAACGCCGACGGGATATATAATTTTGTAGCAGGAGATTAGTGCCCATATTCAGAAATAATGAGTTATGAATTGGGATCAGTTTCTAAATCGACTTGCGAAAAAAGGAAACATAAACTGCAAAGGCCTAAACTATTTATGGACAGAGTGTTATGAATGAAACCCTAAATAGAAAGTATTTGGAGGCGTGGAAATGATGACCGGAAAAGGAAGAGAGACTGAATAGCATACCTGACAAGAGATTTATTCTTGTGGATTGATTAGAATAAGTATGTGATATGGGGCAGAATTGGTCTGACGAGTTGGAGAGAAGGAAGTAGAAAAAGGAAAAAAATGCAGATAAAAATGCAGAAGTCAAGGAAAAACTAAAAAATCATAAAATCAGAAATAAAAAAAAAGAAAGGGATGAAAGAAAGAGCAAAGAAAGAAAAAGAGATTATGAAAGAAGGAAAAAGAGAATCAAGAAAAAAAATAAAGGGAAACTAAGAAAGGAGAAACCAAAGTGAGACTAAGTAAGAGGGAAAAGAAATAAAAAAGAAACCATGTAAGAAGAAAAAAGAGAGACTAAGAGAGAAGAAAATGAATGAAAACTGTGAAAGGAGAAAAGAAAGAAATAGAAAAGCGGGAATAGAGGAAGGATATTAAAGAACGCAAGAAAGAGACACTGTCAAAGAAGGAAAGAAAGGGAGATTAGTAAAGAAAAAAAGAAACGAAGACTATTAAAAAGGGAAGTAAGGGAGACTAGTAGACGAGGAAAGAAATAGAGATTAGGAATGAAATAAAGGGGAACTGAAGGAAAGAGAGAGATTAGTAATGGAGCAAAGAAAGGGAAACTAAAACGGTACGAAAGTCAGAGAAATTAGGAAAGAAGGAAAGGGAGGGAAACTTGGAACGAAAGGAAGAGTTTGAAAGAAAGGGAAACTTGGAAAAAAGAATGAAAGAGAAACTAATAAATAAATAAAGAAAGGGAGATGACAGAAGAAGAAATTAAAGATAACCTAGGAAAGAAAGATAGAATAGAAAAGTATTATAACATGAAAGAATGATAAACTAATAAAAAAACAATAAAGATGGATTTAGAAAAGAAAGAGGAACGACGAACAAAATATTGACTGGGAAAAATAACTGAAATAAAAAAAAACTATCAAGAAAAAAGACGGATAAATAGAAAAATGAGAAGATAGTTAAAAAAAGGTAATAATGAATATTAAATAAAGAAAAATAGTCGCATAATGACAGACAGAATAATTGCAAAAAGTAATGATGCTACAATGCATCGTGAAAATATTTTGTTGAATTTGTCTCATGTATTGTGTATGTCTCATAGGAGCAAGTGATTAGCGCTCAAGTTTAAGTGAAATGCCTGAAATTCGAATGATAATTTTCAATTTAAGCATGCTGCTTCTACTTTGAAAATTAGCAGAACACAATTTTCTTTTTCTACTCTTACTCGTTAAGAAATGTCTAAACTATTAGCTATGAACAGCGGTTTTCTCAAATCAATGATTAAAAAATACTTTCAAGCCAATAAACACTGAGGGTCGTTGAAGTAGTTTCTCATTAATCGTACTTCGTACATTGCCGCTACAAAATCACAAACAACGTTCTTCTTCTTCTATGTGCACTGTCCCTTCAGGACGTAGGCGATCATGGTTCTCCACGACTCCCTATCCCTGGTGGCTCTTAGTATATTTTCTCCTGTTACATCTCGCAACACCCGTTCCGTCATCCACCTGATCAGGCCCTGCAAATATGCTATCCGCTGCTTTTGTCTGTCTCTTTTTCCTTCTATCTGACCAGTCAGTATCAGGTTGTCCAAGCCATCCTTCCTCATTGCATGTCCCAGGAACTTCAGTTATCTCTTCCTGATGGTCACTATTAATATCCTTTTCGTTGCCATTTTTTCTAACGCCTCGTCGTTGCTTCCATGATATCCCCAGCATCCTTCTGTAGAACCACATTTCTGCTGCTTCAATTTTTGTCCTCATTTTCGATGATATTGTTCAGCATTCACTACTGTATTGAAGAACTGACATCACATAGCAATCCAGCACTCTTTTCTTTGTTTCTAGTGAAATTTTCCTGTGTGTTAGTACTTTACTCAGCTTTTGGAACGCGTCCTTTGCCATGCCAATTCGCCTTGGAATCTCTGTGTTGCACTTTTCATCTCCTGTTAGAACACTTCCTAGGTATTTAAATTTTTGTACATGCTTGATTCTGGTATCCCCCAACTGTATTTGTCATTTTGTGTTGATCTTTTTGCTGATGACCATGCATTCAGTTTTCTTAAAGTTTATTTGTAGTTCTTTTTTATCACTCTCCACAGTTACCTTCTGTATGAGGTCTTGTAGTTTTCTTCCCGTGTCTGCAATCAGCACTGTAACACTTGCATACCTTATGTTGTTCAAGATGTGTCCTCCAATAACAAATCCTGGCGTATCATCTAGGGTCCTCAAAATATTCTCGCTGTACAAATTAAACAGATCCGGTGAAAAGACACATCCTTGTCTTACGCCTCCTTCTATCTTTGTAAATCTGCTAAAATCATTACCTGTCCGTATGCAGGCAGTTTTCTGCCAGTAATGATTCTTGATTACTCTGATGTCTTTCCCCAAAATGTCGAGGCTGCTGAGCATCTCCATCAATTCTTTGTGTTGTATTTTGTCGAATGCCTTCGCATAATCAATAAAACATAGGTACAAGTCCTACGTCATACTTTACCAAAAAAAGATAAACTAAATTATTTGAAGATTTTTAACAATACCCGAAACTAAAAAGGGTAGCATTAATAATTCGAAGACAAAAAGTATAGAATTAAATGTTGATTGATTTGCAACACGATTAAAATAAAATGTTATAAAGAAAAGCGCTGGCAATAATAAAGAGCTATAAAAATTAGTGCAATTGCAAAAACTGTTTTGAGATGAAGATTTTATCTAAACTTATTTATAAATGTAAATTTGTCTGTGTGTGTGTGAGTGTGTCTGTGTGTCTGTATCCGTTACCTATAGACTCCAAAACGGCTGAACCGATTTTCTTGAAAATTTACACAGTTGTATTATAAGCGTCTGCGAGTGTTCTGAGCTAGGTTTTGTGTCGAGGTACCTCCGATAAATATCGAAAATCGATAATCGAAAAAATCGCGTTATAGAAGGAGTGGTCCGATTTTAATCAAATTTGATACACTCATAGACAAAGACATAAGAAACGATATTCAGAAGTTTCAAGGTTGCAGTTCTTACAATAGTGCAGAAAATTTGATATCGATACCAGGAAATGAAAATTTGACTTACATCCATTCATTTTTCTTTCAGTCTACGGTTTCGCTTTAACTGGAAACAGCTATTGCTTTTTAGTCTTTCATGCCAACGTCCAAAGAGTCTGAGCTCTAGGACCATGGATTAGTTTTAAAGCTTCCATTACACCCGAGCAACGCCGGGCTATACTGATAGTCAATTCTAATTGACAGTAACTGTTTGGTTAAAGAATGCTGAGAGTTTCCACATGATGAAACGATTAATGTCACCATTACCACTATCCTTTTTCACAATGAAATTCAGGCATAACAAAAAAACAAAACAAAAAAAAAAAAACAGGAGTGAGGCAGGAAGAGATATAAATAATTAAGGTAGAAAGATATGATAGAAAATATATACACATTTCACACAGACCTAATAAAATAATTACAGAAAATGAACTCAGTGAGTCGAGTTCAAATTCCCGCCTACTCTGTTGCCTTTATTGTCTCACAGAAAATAACTGAACAAATCTCTTATCCCTCCATCTATGGATTAAATAATATGATAGATCAGATTCTCTAACATTTGGTGGCAAGCAGCCTAAGAAGATGAAAACTGTGTTGAGAAGGCAACAGTAAACCTCAACATTACGTTCCTGAAGACGACAGTTCACAGATAAGAAAGAAGTTCATACAGAATTAATAAAAGGAAATAATTTCAATTTGGAATACACGTAATAAATGAAAATATTCCTCAGACCTCAAATGGAACCACTAAATTGAATCCATAGCTAAATCTACTGCTAAGAAGGTTGGGTCACTATGTCGATCCAGGATGATTTTTACGCCTGAATCCGTCCTGCATATATACAAGTCAACCATCCGTCCGTGCATGGAGTACTGCTGCCATTTTTGGTCAGGCGCCCCTGCCGTTCTCCTCAGTGTTCTCGACAGGCTCCAAAAGAGAGTCTGTAATGTGATAGGTACTGATCTGGCGGCTCGACTGCAGCACTTCCCCACTATCGAAATGTGGCGTCCCTTTGTCTGTTCTCTAAATACTTCCATGGCTTCTGCTCCAACGAACTTAATTCACTGGTACCTCTTCAACAGGTGTTTACTCGTGCAACCAGACTGGCAACTGGCTCCCAACCATTCACACTCAGGTTAGCCAAATGCAAACGACAATTCTACTCCTTCAGCTTCTTCTCTCGCACTTCCCGCCTGTGGAACTCGCTCCCATATTCTTGCTTTCCTGACGGCTACAACCTCCAGAAATTTAAATGCAATATCAATACTCATCTATTAACCACTTGACTCTAGCTCTCTCCCCACCCCCGTATATCATTCCCTTTCTCTCCACCTATGTATCTGTCATCTCAACTGCATTCTCAGCTTTCTATTGCTCCTTTCTAACTAGTTAGTACTCCTCACTATTTTCTAATTAATCTTTCTACAGTTATGTAGCCCCCCGCTCATCAGTGGCATATCTGCCTTGCTCGGGGTGAAATGATTAAAAAAATATTTGAAACCGCTCATAACCGTCCTGTAAATTCCTCTGCAAGTTAATGGAGAAAGGCACATTACCTGTTCTAATTTATGCTTTCTTGAAGGAAAACCAAATTTCTTCGAAATAAAATTCATGAGCTAAAATAATTTGCTTGCGATAAGCCATGTCTTGTCATTTTTCGTCCTTACACAATCATGAAAAAATGATGTTGACTATCGCGTAACAATGTATAACGATAGAGCGAATGGAAGGTTAGATTTAAAAATAGTGTTTGAACTCATTTCAACTAATTGTCAACCAAATTTTACCCATATTAAAATTCAAGAAAAAACTACGCTAGTAGCAGAATGTTAATTTTTATCCAATATGTAATTCTTAATATGTGTGTCTCTGCTTAAACAGTTGGTTTTTGCGTTGTTCGGACTGTTGCTCTCATTTTTATTGCTACATTTACAACTTTTGACCATTGTATGTTTCAGGTTTCTTCGGGAGATATTTGTCTGAATTTTGTGAGATATTTGTCTGAATTTTGGGAGACATTTGTCTGAATTTTGGGAGATATTTGTCTGAATTTCGAAACGAACCCAGAGTTCATCTGGATGATGGCGTCCCGGAAAATTGTTTCGATGACGTTTGTGTAGACGTTCTTTCCATGTTGATTATTGAAATTGGCAACCTTCACATTGCTTGGTCGCTCAGTAAAGTCAATGAGAATCTTTCCCATTGACTGCACCCACTGCTTGCAAATAACGTGAGAGGGCAAGGTTTTCTTTTGGTTTAATTCAAAATTCTAGAAAATATCACCTGAAGAAGACCAAGTCGTACAATGGCGGAAACGTTGTGAATGTAACAATAACAATGAAAAAGGGAGTCCGAACAATATAAATATTTACAATACCTTGTCGCATGAATATATACAGTGATGTTAAATTCTATTTATCTGCACCTAGACCTGAGCAAATTTAACGTCTACACACCTCTACACTCTTGAGGGTGCTATTGGTTAGATGTTTATGACTCTCTAGATCTTAGTGTCATGATAAGGACTGCATCAGAAATTAAATTGAAAACCATTTTGAACGGAAAACGGTACAATGTCAAGCTTAAAGAGGGATTGTTACATGAGAATTAAGACTAAGGACAAAAATCATGAAGCACTTTCTGCATTTTCGGAACACCACATGCGACTTAGGAAGGTAGTGTCATTGGTCAAAATCCAGAGATGCTGAGCTTTAAAAACCTTTCCATAAGAATAAAAAAAATGGGTAGGTTGGTGGAATCTATTCTTTTGTTCAAACAAACAGAATATGGTTACAGGTGTTCCCACGCGTACATGGAACTAAAGTTCATCAATCCCATTCAGTTTATCTTCAAAGACTGCCACTAGATATGAAGGAGAACAACCTAGTCTGGAAAACAACTAAAGAAAGGATAAAAATGTTCACATGAGAAATGCGTTATTTAAAAAAGGAGATCATCACTCTATTCAAAGCATTAAAACATCTTGGACACAAGGGGCTACTGTATGTGGAAAAGTAGATACAGATACATCACTGATGAGCAAGAACAAAAAGAGTAATTACGACAAAATTAGACAACGATTGACATTGATTATAACTTTTTGAAGAATAAAGTTAGTTGGAAAGCATAGAGCTGCAATGAAGTTTCACAAGGCAGAAGTGCAAGAAAAGAAAATATCAACATAGAATTTGCGGTTTGATTTAGCCATATGTGACTTTAATATTCTAAGTGTAGTAGAGAAAAGAAATGTCTTACACGATACAGTGAACCGAATGTCTTAGCAGTTGACTATGCAGCAGATTCAATATAGTCTTTCCACTTCATGTCAGACGAGAACGTTAGCCCGAGAAAACGCAACGAGTCGCTGTCCTAGAAGTCGGCTTCAGCCATGGAAGAGGGTACTCTCAGACAATTATTAGAGGACTATTTAGTTTTGGTGATGCTGAAGTTAACAAGATTTCCTATACCCCAGTTAACAACAGACTGGATATCGTTTTGGATATTGGATGCTATTTTGATCTTGTCAAACTAATCTTACTAGTTAGTCAAGATACTTAAAAAATATAAATTTCTAGAAGTTATTCTGAACGCTCAGTTAGTTAAGTGCCATACGTGATACACGCTTTGGGCGATCATGTCTCGAAAGAAACATGACTGACTGGGCAAACGATTATCCCGCCGTAGGTTGCTATTTTCTATCTTATTATTTAACCCATAACTGGAGGGAACAGACTGATTAATACCTTTTCGAAGGGTATTTGCGCGTAAGTGAATGCATGGAATTCAAATGGAATTTGAACTCTGCTCCCCGATCTCTCGTTCCTAGCTGATATCCACTGCACCACAACGCACATCCCGCAACGCTCACAGGAGTAAAATATGGCACAAAGTCCAGGTATATCAGGCTAGAATTCGACATTACAATATTGGAACTCACCACCGGTAATATAGATTGAAATAATTCGTAAGACAACTTGATCGGAAAACAAAAGAAGGCCGTGTTTAAAGCCAGAGTTTCATACGTATCTGGAATCACAGAGCAAAATAGCGTTGCCTCTTTAACATTTCTTATTTTGGGTTCACTTCAGGCACCGGAGATTAACCGAAACTCTCCCCACTGAGAGATAGGTAATCATGGAGATAATCAGTTTATCTAGACATTTAAACAAAATAGAATTTTAGAATATGTCTGATATGCTGTTGAATTTAAATATAGTGTCTTTTGATCCTTAAAAATAAGAGGTGGTTGGGTTGATTATAATTATAATCATAACTGATTTACATTTACGTTGCATAAGTATTAAAATATAGCCATTTTATTCTCTAATATTCATTCGATTTAAAAGAGTGAGAGTAAAACTTGGAAATTCAAGTTCTCAGTATTTTATTCAGTGAAATAATTAAAAGTTGATCGTGGAATAATGCTAAGTCAAAAATTAAGCATCTGAAATACTGGCTTTTATCATGGATTAAACACGAATAAAAAATATATAACGGTTATTAGGAAGATTAGATTAGTACACCAAAGTCTAGTATAGAGTTGCAGTTCGAGTGGTATATATTTTATATAGAGGTCATTCCAAGTTACCAGAGAACATAAAGTTATATAAAATAGCGTTTGCATTCAGGAAATTATTATTTTTTATAAAATATGAACCCAGCAAGCTTGTTATAAGGATGATTCACAACACACAAACTGTGATTGAACTAGAGGTAATTATATAAATGGTATGTAATTCCTAGCCAAATAAAGCAGTTCCTTGAGATAGGTGAATTTCTAGGCGCCGCTTAGATGTGGCACAAGACCGAAAGTATGGGGGAACCCAGTGAGGGTCGAACTCACTACTCAGTTGTAACAGGTTATAGAGAGACAAGGTTGCTAACCATTACACCACGCTGAGGTGCAGACATGTTATTGCAAAAGTGAGATATTCATTTTACGATGAAGACCAAATGGTTTTGACTTAGCAAATTATAAAAGGGTTGAGATCAAATTTGTTTTTGGAGTTTACCCGTGGTCACAGTCCGTAACAATTATGATTTATATTGCAACTAAATACATTCTTCTAATTTAATTTACACACGTAGATAGTTTAGACAGATAAAAAATAATAGAGTCGGTATGACAGAACTCAAAATTCAATAGAAATCACTAAAGTTCACTTTCTGGTTAAACTATATTTTATCTATCTGTAAAATGTAATAAACTAATGATATTAAAATTAATTTGTTTTATTTGTAGAATGTGGTGAAAAACAAATTTAAAAAAAGTTTAAACTCCTTTGGAGTTATAGTGATTTTTTCAGTGCGAACCTGAAACAGATTTCATTGTTTTTTTTTTGTTTTTTTTTTTTACTTTTTTCAGCGCAGTCCTACGATTTGTTACTTAAACGTTCCGATTATCAAAAAGATTTTTTAAAAATTACAATATTAAAACAAATTTGTAGGTGGGGGGAGTTCTCATACAACGTGAAAGTAAATCGATCCTCCATTTTCAATCCACTCGCGTTGCTGTCGCTTTGTTTATGTTAAGTTCGTTGTTTTTCATTTAAAAAAAAAAATCAGCGCAGTTCTTAATTAAACTTTCCGATTATCAAAATATTTTTTTGAAAAATTTCAATATTTAAATATTTTCTGTGGGGTTATCATTTTCTCATCCAACGTTAAAGTAAAACGATCATCCATTTTCAATGCCCCCACCCCCCAATAAAATTGTTTAAATATTGAAAGTTTTGCAAATTTTTTTTTTGTTATTCGTAAGGTTTAAGGTGTAAAAGACAATATTGTACTGAAAAAAGTCCAAGGAATTTGATAATGAACAAATTTACAAGTGCCGTAATGTCGTACCGGCGACTGGTTTCAAAATGGAGGCTCGATTTAGTATAACGTTGTATGAGAAAATGATCCCTCTCCTTCGCACCGATGTGATATGAATTTCCATCTGTCTATTTTGAAAAGTATTTTTCATGGCAACAGTTCTGACAAATACATGAATTTCAATGTACTACTAGATTTAGATACTAAAAATTTATTTCTTTAATAGCTGAATACAACCACCAAATCTACTCCAATATTTACTTTTCGCGTAATTCCCAACTGAGGAACTCCTTGCAGTTTACTTGCTTTACTGATATCTACAATCTTAAAAAAAGTAAAAAAACAAAAAACAAAAAAAACAAAAACAAAAAAACAAAAGAAATTGCAACATATCGTCATTTTCTGTCTTTATTCCCCTTGAACTTTTGTTTTTTTCCTCTATCCTCCTTATTCGAAGTCTTTTCTTTCACTCCCTGTAACCCCCTGTGTACATCGGTGTGCTTGAATTTAATATATATATATATATATATATATATATATATATATATATATATATATATCACTAATTACGCTCTCACTCGTCGATTGAGCACTCTGGGGAAATGGTAGACTTTAAAAAATGTAGCGGCTCACCGTAATTTATGCATGGTTCTTCACCGATGAATTGAACGCTCTTGGTTACTAGCGTTTGTTTACATTGTATATATAACACGCTACATCTGCCTTTCTCTGTCACGGGCTTAGAGATAAAATTTTAGACAGATATCAAATCAGTCGGGTTTCATTCCCGGCTGGAAACAACCGGATGCTAGCCGATGAGCTGTGATAGAGCGAAACAAGACATATGCGGATATATATATATTTCTTTTCTTTATTTATCTGTAAATTCAGATAAAACTTCGTGGGGAAATAGCTATTTTTAACATGCCATTTTAAGACATGTATTCTTCGACTCTTATAAACAGAGAATGAGGAAAACTTCTAAGCCCAGAGGTTAGCTTAGGTAAAGGAAGAGGTTGGGATGTATTGGTTTTCATTGAGTTGTGCTGGGTGGAAAGGATTTAGTAACAATTTCTCCTTGGTAGTGGGAGGTATGTGGCCTGACCCTTGAGTTAGTCGTGGTAGGTGGTTGGGAAGTAACTGCTTGGCCAAATTAAAAAAAAAATTACTGGGACAAATTGGGGGAATACGATAATTATTGTAATTTATACTTATTTCTATGGCGACATATATTTATGATCTTCCTTCGTTTGTTCAGGAGTATATTTTGATCTTGAGATTCTAAAATTTTAATTGTTTCTGTCAAACATCGATTGCACCTATCTCTTAAGCTATTAGGGGTCCTATCCTTGCCTATGATTTTCCATTTTATCCCGGGATCTAAGTAATTTCTTTTAATTCCCAGTATTTTCTAGAAAGGGCTGTTTGGCATCTTAAACTAGGGTTGGTGAAGGAGTGCTTGTGGGTGTAAAGCCATTGCTTCCAAATTCCCGCTGAAATTCCGATATAAACGAAAATCCGATATATATAGTTATGAAACCCAGTCTATTTCATATATGCTACTATATGGCCTGTGACCCGTACAGGAATGTTATTCAGCTATTTGGATGTTTTGCTTTTAATTTTGCTGGGTAGTAGCCATCTTTTTTTGGTGAAAGAGCCGCTGGGGAAAATCGGTTTTAAAAAGGCCTTTTGGCAGGTAATACACAGTTAAATGGTAACCGTCGCACTGATAGGGAAATATGACATAAGATTAGTTCGCTATGCCACGGATCTAAAAAGAACTACAAACATTATAGAGTCAGAAGAAAAATGTGTTAAATCCGTCTTCTGAATCGAATTGTTTTTGGTGCTTAGAAAAATACTATTCGAAATGCTGGTTTGAAAACTGATCTCAAATTGTGTCTTCATAGGTTGGACATTCCGAAGATTTAATAAGATATAGTTCGAGGAGGTAGGTATTGATGGAGACAGTTTATATAGTTACAACGTCGCTATTTGAAGTAGTTTATTGGGGGCCGCAATTATAAACTTGCTACAAGTAATCGACGATACAATCCAAGAATTAAGTGATCATCACGATGTTAATGAAATTGAAGAAATGCTATGTATTTCAGGGTTCTTGACAAAATCCACCGAAGAATCCGCAATGAAATTCATCCCAACCTAGTAGCCCAACTCTAGTCACATTTTCACCGACATACACAAGTAGTTTCACGGGTTCTGTTTCAATGAGCTTAGCTTCCTGGTGCCCCCTGTGCGTGAATTTACTCGAACTACTAGACTAGCAACTAGGTCGCACACGTTTACAGTGAAACTAATCAAATGTAACCGCAACTTCTACTCTCAGTTTCTTTTCTTGCACATCCCGCCTGTAAAATTCCCTTACGTATACTCACTTCCCTGACAGCTACAATCTGCAAGAATTTAAATGCAATCTCTATTGCTATCTCTTATCTCCTTGACTAGCATCCTTTCTCTAACGACTTTTGTATCATGTTCTTCCTTTCCACTTTACTCTCATGCAGCCCTCTTCACATCAGTGTTCTCATCCTTCTCTTAACCATTCTCTGATACCCCTGTAAAGTTTTCCTCTTTCTCACCACTCTTCTCCTATGTAAACACCTGCGCACCAGAGGTAGTACTGCCATGGTTAGAGTGAAATTATCATAAAAATATATGAATTATATAAAACAATATTTTAGAATTAATGTTTCATTATTTTTCACTTTAACATCGACGCACCTAAAGTTTTTGTTAACTTGCCCCCAGCGTTATAAAAGCTTCATAAATAGAGATTTATTTTTTAAATATCCACAAACAAAGTTTGTACTGTCGTCCTGAATTCTTGGGAGCTTGACTCAGAATCAAGTGTTCGTAACTTAAGCTAAACAATCTTGTAATAGTAAAACTTTCGTAATATTTTCAATGATTTCCTTTAATTATTTATTATTTTATAAAACCTAATCCAATGTTCAAGTGCTATTCCTTGTAGAGTGACTTTTGTTGGTTGGTTCGTTGTTTTGATTTTATTGCAAATCAACCTCGGTGGGTCATTTATTGCCAACGAAGTTTTATTTATTTATTGCTGGTAATACCTTTTTTCTTTCAACAATTTATTGTTGTTTTTATATAAGTTATTTGTCTAGTAATACTTATTTCTTTTCGAATATCAAGATTCATTGGAATTTGTTTTTTAAGGGCAGGATCTCCAAATCCTACTCTTGTTATTTAACCCATAACTGGTGATAAGGGACGGATTAATACCTTTACTAAGGGTACCAGTGCTTAAGTGAATGCAGGGTATTCAACGGAAATTCGAACTCGGCTCACCGATTTCTCTTTCCGAGCCGATACCCACTGCACCACAACACACATCCGTCAGTGACTTTTGTGATATAGTTATAAGGAAAGACAGAAGAAAAAATGAAGATCATGGAGATAAGGAATAGTTACTCTTGATTTGAGGAGATTATTCCTAGTGTTCAGGAAAGCATACATGTTGGCGTATTTTTCCATTGAGTAGAGGTTCTCTGGAAAAAAGTTTTCTGAGTGGAACTTCTTGCTTTTTTTTCTTTTTTCTTCTTCTTTTATGTTACGTGTATTTTCACGGCGTAGGTGATCATGGCTTTTTGCATCTTCCTGACACATGTAGCTCTTGTCTTGTTCTTTCTCCCAAACACTGCTCTGTTACCTATTTGCTTAAGGCCATCAAATATGTTACGCGATATTTTCCTCTGTCTTTTTTTTCGTCTATTCTCCCTGTGAGTATCAGATTTTCAAAGCCCTCCTTCCTAGTTTCGTGTCACGAAAACTTCAACTGTCTTTTCCTAACGTTAAGTATGAGTTTCCTTTTTGTTTCCATTATCTTCAAAAACCAAATCGGTGCTCACATGATCGCTCCATGGACTCCTCAGCATCCTTCTGTAAAACAAAATTTTTGTTGCTTCGAGTCACTCCTTCATCTATGAGGAGATTGTCCAGCATTCGCTGCCATATAGGGGATAAATATTACGTGAAATTTCAGTACTCTTTTCAACGAAATTTTCCTTTCTCTCATAACTCTGCTTAGCTTTGAGAATATAGTCTTTGGTCATCCAATAAGCCTTCGGATTGCAGTATCACAACTTGTCTTTTAGAACAATTTCTATGTATTTAAATTCTTGTACCTGCTAGAGTTTAGTATCCCAGACCTCTAATTGGCATTTTTTAACTCCTCTTTTGGTTGATTATTATGCATTCAGTTTTCTTGAACATTGCGTTAGGTCTTTTCTTCTCGTTTTCTTTCTCTGCATTGTGTACGGGGTTATGCAGTTTTCTTTCCACGTCTGCTATCTTCACTGTCTCATCTGCATCGTCGTTATCGACGTATTGCGACCATTGGCCGAGATAGAACTCACTAAACCCCTCCAGTATTCCCTGTGTATTTGGAACCCCGGCGCAGTATTGTAGCGAAATTCATATATTGTCAAATAGCTGGGCTACCAAGGGTGTTTTTATTGGGACACCATCACTAGATGGGTTGCCTCCAGGCCCCATCCTGTTATTTAACCCATAGCTGGAGGGAAGTGACGGATTAATACCTTTCCAAGGGTGCCAGTGCTTAAGTGAATGCAGGGTACTCCACTGGAATTCGAACTCGGCTCACCGATCTCTCTTTCCAAGCCGATATCCACTGCACCACAACGTACATCCGCCACAAAACGCGTACAACACCTGAATATTCCCAAGCTGTCACCCATCTAAGTACTGACCAGGCTCACCTTTACTTAACTTCGGTGATCAAACGAGAACCGGTGTATTCAACGTGATATGCCGTAAATCATCTGCATAGTTTATATGGTTAACATTGTGTCCGCTAATGACGAATACTGGTACGACTGCTAGTTCTCTAAGAATCGCCTCGCTTTATAGGTTGAACAAATCCAGTCAGAAAACACATCCTTATCTTACACTTGTTTTTATTTTTTGATATATGCTGGGCTCATTTTCTGTCCGCATGCAGGCGATTTGCTGTTAATATAGATTCTCGGTTATTCTTTTCCGAATATGTCAAGGTTGTCGAGCAGCTCCAACATATCATTGTAGCATACTTTGAAATAAATGGGATTCGACATCGTGGACGTAGCGTGGCAAGTTTTGGCTGTAAATTTCTGAAAGGATGAGAAAGAGGGACAGGTTGTAGGAGTGTGTCAGGAAGTGGATAAGAGAAGGATGAAAATACTGATATGATGAGAGTTGAGTAGAAAAAGAAAAGATCATGTGAAGGAAATGATGCGAATCAGAGAGATAGGAAATGACTATTGACCTTACATTTATATTCCTAGAGATTGTACATGTTGGGGAAGCAAGTTTACGGAAGAGAATTCCACAGGCGGGAAGTACGAGAAAAGAAGCTGTTGGAGTAGAAGTTTCGGTTACATTTTATTGGTTTCACTGTAAAAGGGTGAGAACTAGTTGCTAGTCTAGTAGCTCGAGTAAATTCATGCATAGGGGCATCATTGTGCTAAGTTCATCGGAGCAGAGGCCATGAAAGTGATTGTAGAAGAGACACTGGGAAGCAACATTACACTGGTGAGAAAATAACTGCATTTCAGCTGCCAAGTTGGGATCAAACACATTACAGATTCTTTTGTGGATTTTGTCAAGAACCCCGAGGTGAACAGCCAACCAGATGTGGCTGCAGTATTCAATAGACGGGCATATGGCAGATTTATATATGTGCAGGGTGGATTAAGACGGAAAAGATCTTTCTGGCGCTACACAGTGTACTGATCTTCTTAGCAGAGGATTTATGAAAATAGCAATAGAGCAGCTTGCAACGTTGCGTCTATGAGGCAAGGGGCTATATAGTGTAAAATATGTCTTCCACTATAATGTTAATTTTTATGCAGATTTGGGAGTGTAATTCCGAATTATGAGTGTTCCATTTTTACAAGTATATGAATGTCATAACTAAGATCAACTTAGTATGCCAAAATCTTTACCTGAATAAATGTATTCTGCAGATTGTATTTCTGCTAGCTCCCAGAAAGTGTTTTTTATTTAAAAAACTGAAAATTTTAATTTTTAACAGTAGAAAACAAATTTTAATCATTTTACCCCAAGCAAGTTGGTGTCGCCACTGATGTGTAGTTGGCTACCTAAAAGAGTTACAGTTTTAGGCAGGACGAGAGTGAAGACGAACCAGCTACAGAGAATGACAGAGAAGGGGCAAGAGAAGGATGTGAACAGAGGAGTGAAGACAGTTGCAAAGGTAGAGAGAAATGAAAAGAACAAAATAGACGGTGTGATGTAGAAAGAACTGGAGTCAAGTGCGTAAGAGTTGGGAATTGACACTGCATTTAAATTTCTGGAGGTTGTAGCCGTCAGGAAAGCATGTATATTGTAGAGGTGTTCCATAGGCGGGAAGTACGAGAAAAGAATCTAATGGAGTAGAATTGACGCTGCATTTGGTTGATTTAACTGTAAAAGAGGGACCTTGTTGCCTGTCTGGTTAAGAAACTAAATAAACTGTGTGACATCTAGTGAGGTGCAAATTCATCACATAAAAAATGATATTCAAATCAAGTTTGCTTAATATTGCATTAATTGGAGCAATTTTGTTTATCTTTATGATGCTTTTTATACATACCTTTGTGTGTTACAACATCGAACGGGT
Organism: Ascarosepion bandense; assembly: GCA_037127315.1. Lineage (NCBI taxonomy): Eukaryota > Metazoa > Mollusca > Cephalopoda > Sepiida > Sepiidae > Ascarosepion > Ascarosepion bandense. Next base: position 1,582,718 of record JBBBDQ010000189.1, read on the forward strand.
TTAAATACGTATAGTAAGTTTCTATAGCCCCAGTGTTCTCAGCAAAGAACATTTGCCTACCATCCTTGAAAATCAATATTTTAAAAGTGTTACTTGGTGACGAGTCTTCGGCGATCCTGTGTTTAAAGATAAATTTCTGATAAACCATATTTTTTATAGATATTGTTATAAATAATAAAACAGATTGGCAACTTTCTAACCCATAAAATACCAAGCATAGCAAAATCGAGTTCTTTTGAGAATTTAATAGTTTCACGAGATGAAATATATCCGTGTTTTTTCCTGTAATTCCCAGAAAGTGTAAACAGTAATTTATTTCTTATTAATATTCTTGATGGGTTTTGCTTCTAACTCTTCTATTCAAGCCAGAAGATATTAATCAGTAGATTAAGTTTTGGAAATCTTTTATCCAGAAGTAAATAATTCGAAGTTGTATATTGTTTTTTTTTATTCAGTTTTCTACAAAACAAAAGGATATTTCATAAAAACTAAACAAAAATACTTTCATTTAGATAATTTGTTGTGGAACACTTCAAATGCAAAGAGTATTTATTAAAAGAAATATATATATTGTTTTAAAGTGATTCAAATAACTCATACGCAGTCGTCATATAATATTATTCTAATGTTATCTGGAGATAGATATTATATTAGAGTAACCTAATATTTGCCCATAGATATACCTAATGTTGAAAAGTAATAAATATTGAGTAGGAATAATGTATTACTCTGTTTTGTGAAAATGATGCTACAGCACGTTGTTCTGTGTTTGAGTTTGAGTCTTGTTTAACGGCAAACCAACCTTTGTGGGTTATTTAATGCCAAAAAAGTAGGGTTTTACAGTATTTTTTTAATATTAGGTTACAGTGAGAAGATTGGTTTGGTCAGATTGTGATGAATATTTTTTTATTATTTTAGAAAACTGAAGATGTCTTCTAGTTTTGTATTTAAAACTGTATTGCTGGTAATACTTTTTTCTTTCAAAAATGCAGTATGGTAATAGTTTTTGTTTCCTTCAAAAATGGTAATATTTTTTCTTTAAAAATGTATATTTCTTTTATAAAAGTCTATTTTTATGCATATATTTCGATGAAAGTCTATATTTATGTTTTTATAATGTTTTGACCCTGATTTGGAGGGGTTAACTATTTGCACATAGCTGGGACCCTAACAGGTGCTATCAAACTGAGTCAGGCTGGACCTGAGAACAAGAGCAATTAAGAGGTAGTTCCATGCGCTTCACAAACTCCCAATCAGAGGCCTTGCTGCCGGATGCAGTTTACCGTCACACCCAGGTCCGGTGTTCGAAATGAATTACAAAACAAGAAGATCCCAAAATGCCAACTACAGGTCAGAGAAACTAAAATAAGACATGTAAAGAAATTTAAACACCTACGAAGTATTCTGACAGAGGATGGGAAGTGTGACATTGAGATCCAAAGGCGCATAGGCATAGCCACGAACGCATTTCAAAATCTAACCAGAGCAGTTAGAGACAAGAAACTCGTTGGAAAAAAAGAAAGAGTGATGGACTGTTATGTTATATCTGTCCTTCTGAATGGCAGTGAATTTTGTACGATCTCTTCCAGGATGAAGGAGAAACCGAAGCAGCAGAAATGTGGTTCTACAGAAGGATGGTGAGAATGTCATGATACGAACACGTGAGCAACGATGAGCTGTTGGAGAGAAAGCAAATGAAAAGAAAGCTCATACTTAGCATCAGGAAGAGACATCTGATGTTAATGGGACACGTACTGTGGAAAGGTGGGCCAGGAGAATCTAATACTCACATGACGGATAGAAAGACAGAGATAGGCGAGATATCAAGAGGAAAAATACGGAAAACTACAAGAGATAGGGCCAAATCCATGATAGTCGACGTCCTGAAGAAGAAGAAGAAGATATTTTTTATGTAAGTAGGCTCTACTTGAATGCTTGGTGTAACAAAATCCACCTTGTACCATTTTCTAATATTTGCTGCTGTATCTTAAGACTTGGAGTTTAGTAAAACTACTTAACAAATGCCTTGCACATCAACAAAACTTCATACTGTTCTTATAGCACCAATTTGTGAATTGCTTTTAAATTTCCTTTAAAGGGAAGCTCGTTTATGTCTTTCACTCACAATGAATGTATTTAGTTTTGTGTGTAACGGTAGAAAAGTTCGTATTCTCTGAAGTTTCATTTATTTTTGAGTACTATTTCTGTTAACTTATTTCGATTTTTTATTGTTAAACAAACGACGCGGATCAAAAAAAGAAATAAAAAATAAAAAAGAATAAACAGTGTGCGATGAAACTCGAAGTTGCAAGTCACTTCTACCTTTCTCACTTTTGTAGGTCGAAATAACTAGGTCAGAAATAAGTATATGAACATTTCCATTTTCCCCAAGGCTTTCTCAGTATTTACATATTCAGTCAATATTTTTCTGTTTTGTTTTTCTGAGAAAGTCAAATTACCCAAGCCTGCTTTCATTGCTTTGAGATTTCAAATCTTTATAATACTAATTACAAGTGTCTGTTTTGTTCTACTCATAATACACTTTGCTTTTCATGTCAATGTCACTTTTCTTGCATTAACATTTACTTTATAGTTATTTTCATTCTGTTAAAATTTTTCTTTTTAAAATAAATGTTGAACCATAAATATATACTAGAAAATTTGTTTTTAACAGATTAAAAATATATGAGAAAAGAAACTAATATTGGATACGAACAAGACAAAATTTAAAATGTTAAACTTGAAGCGTAGGGAGATGGTTAATCTTTCTTTGATTCAGCCTTGTGTCCGACTTAACAGAACACTATACAGCTTACATGTTTCATGCAGAATATAATCATCAAAAGGTTGCTTGTCAGTTGGAATGTGTGGATTAGTGTAGAAGAGTGGAATAATTAAATATACAGTTTTCATGTTAAATAAAATTTATTAAAAGGAGGAATAACATATGTTGTAAAAGTTAATGTTCAGTTAGAAACATTAAGAGGTTAAGGGTAGAGTTCGTATAAAATGTTCAGGTAGTAATTGTTGAAATAGATAAGGAGAAAGAGAAAGAGGATAATGTCCGGGTCGCTTGAAGTTTGAAGTTACATTTTAGTGTTGTGTTTCTCCCTGCTTCCATCTGACTCTTGACTGACGCCGAGATCATTTATATAGTCCTTTTGAATTATACTCTGGATCGCCAAGTCTATCCAAGTCTTACAAGTCGCTCCCATTGGTAAAAAATCATTTTAACACCTACTTCCGAAATCTGGTTTAGACTGACTTTTCGTTAAACGCATGGTCAATCCTTTTTTTATTTGGGGAAACCAGGATAACACACGTCGTTGTGAATTTTTGTAAAAGTGAACAGAGTTGATTTAATTAATTTATTATCCGATACAAACTAAAAATAAATTCTATTTTTTCTATTGGATCCAATTTTATTTTATTTCCATTTATTTATTTTACTTCTTGCATTTTCTCATTTAGATCTGTTATAGAGTCGATAGATAGATTAAAATGTAAGAAAACCGAAAGGAAAATTTTAATAAATCTCTATAAGATATTAATTGAATGTCATCAGCAATTACGTATAAAGTTGTCTGGCATAAAAAAATTAATTAAAATAAAATTTGAAAGGAAAGGAATGTTTGCTAAAAGTAAAGAGAATCGAAAGAGAAATTATGTAGGTTTCATCAACAAAATACGTTGGGATTAATTTATGAAAGCATTTATTGAATACTTTGAAGTTATTTTCCCACTTCAAATTACAATATGTTGTTTCTGTTAAAGCTTGTTTAACTTAATGATTTTTTTTATATTTATAAACAAGGATATCTCAAAGGTAACATTATGTAATACGATTATTCTGCAGTTTTTAACATAGGGTGTTCTGTCATATTCATGACGTCGATGATTAACTTGAATGTTATTACAGCTCTTTATGGATAGTAGAAGTATCTGTAGAAAAAAAGTTTACCTTCTGTTGTTTGAAAGTTTATTCCGATAAAAAAGATAGCATGTGATCATAGTACTTGAAAGAAAGAAGGAAAAAATGGTGGCAGGAATGAAAAAAAAAGATAAAGAAGGAATGAAGGAAGGAAGAACAGAAAGAAAGAAAGGAAGAGATAAATAAAGAGAGTTTTTCAGGTGCCATTTTTCATCCGCACTTAGAGTTGCGTGCGTATGATCAATTGGGAATTCAATCTGCTCTATTGTCTTTAAAACTAAAAGACTGCGGAAAAATAAAAGTAAACATTCAAAAAGAATTTTATATAACATTAGTCTTGCTATTCAAATGCACATACACACATACACACACAAACACACACTTACTTATGTATATATATATATTTATATATGTAAAATACACCTGCAAAAGAACAATAAAAATAGAGACAAAGATAAACTTATCTTAGCCGACGCGTTTCGTCCCTGAGGGGGTTTATCAAGTCAAAATTGATCTTATTGTCTTTCCCTTTATTTGTCTTTATTCATATATATATATATATATATATATATATATGATCGGAAAGGCCAATGTCATCTCCCTATAAAGTATTTTTTGTTTGTTTTCAATATTTCGAATATTTTCTATGGTTTCAAGGGAACTTCAACGTGACGCAATAGCAAATTTGTTTTGTTAATTCAGTTACGGTTGAATAGTTATTTCCATTTTCACTGGGTGACCAATGTTTTGGCCTTTGGCCACATTTGAGCTACGCTTTGAAAATCATAATTTCTCTGGTTTTAATATAGGACTGTTGGATATCCCCACATAGGCTCACCAGTTTTGCCAAGAAATTATTAGAATATACTAGACAGCTATAAAATGTCTTTCTTACCCCTATCGGCATAATATAATAACAAAACTACTGGGCCTTATATGCAAATCTCATAAGTAACTGAACTTTCTTTTACTTAGTTATATAAAAACCAAAATATAAAACATTGCCATGTTATAATTCTCTGTATTTCTTTACATTCTATCATTTACTTGTATGAAACGTTTTTACCGCTGCTTCTTGTCTAAGTAGAAGGTTTACCTGAAACAGTTTATCTTATGTCTGTGTTGCTTCAACTTTCATATGATCTTATCAAATTGTTTCAGTTTCATTTTTTTCAAATATCACTTCTTCCCTTATCGTTATAAAAGGATTAAGTATTCCTGCGCCAGTTAGAGTTGTAGCCTTTTTTTAAGTTGAATAAAAAAAAATGATAATAATTAAATTTAACCGAAAATGGTTAATAAACCAACTTTAATTAAAAACTAAAAATTGTCCAGTACCAACAAATTTTTATCCTTAGTTAACAGACGCAGAGAATCTGTCAACTTCATCTCATAACAGCCAGCAAGAATTATGTACATGTATAGACATTACGAGACATATAGCGAAAATTTAAAAAATACACAAAAATTCAGAAGCACAAAGACAGTTAAACTCCTTTTGCGGTAGCTAAATTTGGCTTACCACTGGATCCTTTTTGGCTGAACATTTTTGTAAACGTTACATTTATCATCACTCGTCACAATTTACTTAAAAAATTGCATTTATGCAGTAACCTAATTGAGGCCGCTGCGATTTTTGGCTCTTTCGAAAAGTGAAACGTGACGCACAAAAATAAATATTTGTTGACATCACTGACGTTTCACAACACCTGACCACATCATTTGAAGTTATTTCGGAAAAAAAGTTACGAGAACATTTCCATCTCTAAAAACCCTAACGGAAGGGACTATTTACTCGACCTTTGCTTTACCTCCATTCCAGACTCCTCCACTACCAGGCAACTCTGCCCCCTCGGAAACTCTAACCACGCCGTAGTCTCCGTCAACATCTCAATCCGCACTAACTCTACCCAAGAAAACCAGACCAGCAGAATATAATACTGCTACCAAAGAGCAGACTGGGACTCGTTCAGAGACTTCCTCTGCGACGTCCTCTGGAACAACGTCTTCCATCTTCCTGTCGAAGACTGTGCCTCCGAGATCTCCTCTTGGGTTAAGGCTGGCATCGATGCTTTTATCCCGGCCAGGAAATTCCAACTAAAACCAAATTCGTCCCCCTGGTTCTCACCCGCTTGCTCGGCCGCCATTGCCCACCGGAACCATTTCTTCCGGCTCTATCGAAGCTGCTCGTCGAACCAAAACAGGCGCCTTTTCGCTTCAGCACGGAACAAGTGTAAAAAAGTACTGAACGAAGCTAAGAGGGCGTTTGCTACCAGAATTAGGCAACGCATAACATCCTCTAAGTTTGGCTCCAAAGATTACTGGCGTCTCTGCAAAAGCGTGCTCAGCAGGAACAAGACTTCAATACCCCCACTAATCAATGAGTTTGAAGTTCTCACCTACCCAGCGGGCAAGGCTGAGCTTTGTCCGTAGATTCTCCACCAATTCAACACTGGACTCGTTAGGAATACCTACACTAGACTTCCCACCCAGAACTAAGGCTCAACTAAATAACGTCCACATTACACCCTCGCTGGTCGCCAAGATAATTGCACAACTTGACCCACACAAAGCGAGCAGCGGTGACGGACCCAGTCATAGTACTGAAGAAATGTGCCCCAGAGCTCTCCTCTGTCCTCTCTAAACTCTATAACCTCTGCCTATCTGCTTCCTGCTTTCCTGCCTGTTGGAAGTCCTCCTGTGTAGTTCCTATATTTAAGAATTCTGACGAACCCTCAATTACCGTCCTATTAGTCTCCTTCCGATCTCTGGCAAAGTTTTCGAAGCCATTATCAACGCCGAGGTGATTCAGCATCTCACGGCCAATAGTCTTCTCTCTGACAAACAGCACGGGTTTCGCTTCACCAGGTCTACTGCAGATATGCTAACGACCATTACCGAGTACATATACCGGGCACTTGACAAGAATGGTGAAGCCCGAACTGTTGCCTTGGATATCTCCAAAGCGTTCGACAGGGTCTGGTATGCTGGCCTCTTGTGCAAACTGCGGAGCTACGGGATAACTGGACATCTGTTTGACCTCATCCAGTCATTCCTCTCTAACCGCACATTGAAGGTGGTATTAAATGGGCATGCCTCCCAAAACTACCATACGAACGCGGCCGTCTCTCAAGGTTCTATCCTAGGTCCCACGCTCTTTCTGATCTACATTAATGATCTCCCCGACGCTACAATCTACACAACAATCTACTCTCGCATCGATCAAAAACCGGGTGTGGGCGACAAAGCGAACCTCGCTGCCGAGTTTGAAAAGGACCTCCAATTCTTAGTGGCCTGGGGTAGGAAATGGCTGGTAAATTTCAATGCCTCCAAAACAAAGCTGTTATCAACTAACCACCATAGACAATCGCATCTACCTCCCATTAGCATGGGACAGGCTAGCCTCCCAGAGAATAAAACACTACGCCTCCTTGGCCTTATACTTTCGGCGGACCTCAAATGGAATGACTATATCGAATCCATTGCCAAATCTGCTGCTATGAAAGTCGGCTCTCTGTGCAGGGCCCGGAAGTTTTTCCCGTCTGAATCTATTCTGCACATATACAAATCTACCATCCGCCCGTGTATTGAATATTGCTGCCATATCTGGTCGGGTGCCCCTGCTGCTCTCCTTGGGCTTCTTGACAAAATACAAAGGAGGATCTGTAACGTGGTTGATACTGACTTGGCAGAGCGGCTGCAACCACTCTCTCACCGGCGTGATGTGGCTTCCCTGTGCCTCTTCTACAAGTACTTTCATGGCTTCTTCTCCGATGAGCTTAGATCACTGGTGCCGCCTAAGCACGAATTTACACGAGATACTAGATTAGCAACTAGGTCCCACCCTTTTACAGTTAAACAAATAAGATGTAACCGTAAATTCTACTCCAACAGCTTCTTTTCTCGCGCTTCCCGCCTGTGGAACTCCCTTCCACAAGTCTGCTTTCCCGACAGTTACAATCTCCAGGTGTTTAAATGTAGGGTCAATAGACACCACCTATCACATTAACTCCCAATTATTCTCAGAACACTCTCATCTACCCAACCCTCATTTTCGCTATACTTACCCGCCTATCACCCACCCTCTGACATTTCATATATTTAATCATCCTTTCTCCACTCTATGTAGCCCCCTGCGCAGTAGTGTCAGTGACATGCCTTGCTCGGGGTGAAACGCTTAAAAAAAAAAAACTTTAGAAGGTGAGTAAATGTGACAATATTGAAAAGATAAAAGTTTGCATTCTCGGCTAGATTCCTGAAATTAATTGTCACACCTGGTATATTAGATAATTCACTTTTGCTAATATCTAGGATGATTCCTCTTTGCCGTCTGTAACGATAGAATATTTTAGAAAATGTCTAAGTATTTAATCATTGAATAAATGACATTAAATATGCTTATTACTGATGTCCCACATAAACTCATATATTCGAAACCTTTTATGGATATTTATCATGTTTGCCAGTGAAATAAAATCAAAGAACGAATAAAATATATCTGAGGAACAATGACATTCGCTAGACGCAGATGTACGGCTCAGTAAAGCTGTTTTTCTTCTATTGCTGCCAAAATTTGTTCAATGTGTGTTTTTTTTTTAATACGAATTAATTTAAAAATTTCTCCCGAATAGCTGATAGTGAAATGCTGGAGGAAATTTTACTGTCAAGGAGGAATGAGAAGTTTCTATCATTTTGCTTTCCTTGAAGCATTTAATTGCTTCAAGAGAATAGATGAAATGAGGAGAAATAACAAAAAGAAATATTTTGGAAAAAAAATGTGTAAATAACGTTTAGGAACGGAAGAATGAAGAGAGTAAAAACATTTGTGATAGAATAAGAAAAAAACGTATAGGAAGAAAGATGAAAAGAGTAAAAGTACAATGGTTTAAGGTTTATTCAGGAAAAATTAGAAGCGAAAAGAAAATTAAAATTGAGAAGAAACGGAAATTTTAAGTAAAAATTGTGATGAAAATAAAATCTTAACGTGATGATGATAATAGTAATATTTATCCGTTACCTTAAAAAAAAAACATGCGGCATTCATTGCTGAGCAATCAATGCTACAACTGCATGAAATTTATAAAATCTTTCACTTAAAACAATTTTTCAGGAAAATAAGTTTATCAAATCTAGGAACTGTTATCGCTCTCTTCAGTATTGATGGGATGTTCCTGCCAATTTTTTCTTTGAAGTGGTGTGCAACGTTTATTTATTTATTGATTCCTTATTTGCTCTTCGAATTACATTTGCTATCCAATTTAGTTCTTGCAGCTGTTGAAAGTCTTCAAATAACATGGTTTCGGTCATTTATTTCAGTTCTTCGCTACCTAATCTAGGGCATATTCAAATGGTTGGAAGGAATACAGTCATACATTCTTTTAATCCTTACCTACTTCTTTCACTGAAACAAATTTTTACCAATTGATCCGAGAAAGCTTTTGTATGCCGTCCAAAGTTTGGATATTTCTGATGAAGCTTAGTGAAATGCATGAAATACATATGTATGTCTCGATCTCGCAATGTTATTTAAACATATCATGCGATGTTGTTTTAAGAAATGGCTCGAGTTTTCGTTTTTATATTACTTTACAAGGTTGGGTGTCACTATTGTTAGAATAGTATCAGCTATGTTCAATTTCTTAATCTCAATTATTAAATTTTTAATCATTGATAGACGTACATAAAATATTTATCATTTACTAATTCCACATCCTGAAAATTTAAGATTAATTCTTATTAAGATGCAGAATAGCTCAATATTCGGTGTGACATTTTTGGTTTTGTAGTAACTTCTGCTATTGTGCAAAACTATCCGTGGCACAACGTATTCTATGTCCAGTTGTACAAGACATTAAACTCTTGTAATGTTCTTTGTATGCATCTTAATCTAAAAGTCTTGTGTTAAATTGAATTAAAATGAAAATGTTGTAAAGTTACAGAAGAACCTTCTAGATGAAAAAAGTTCGGTGTGTAGAATCCGAGAAAGAATCAATGAAATAATGGCTCTGAAAAATATTCATAAAGTACAAAGAAATAAATAGTGATAAAGAGATGATGTACAAGAATGTGTACGAAAATGAATGAACGTTTTGTTCTTTTTTTAATTTTGCAAAGCGAGAAATGGTTTCTTATATAAGTAATAAGCTGGCACCAAGAAAAGAAAAGAAATCTTTTGAAACGCAGAAAGAAAAAAGAGTAGCGGCAAAAAAAAAAAAAAAGAAACGGTTTTTCTCACTCAGCTTTCCACATTCAACTTCGTGTCTGCTTATAAATCGTATTCAGCGTGAAAATAGCATCAAAAGAAATGTAATCGTCATAGATAGATAAATTAATAGAACCAAAAAGAGGTAGCATAGATTAGACAAAGAAAGCGAGAATGAAGCTAAGGGAGATGAGAGAAGAAATATAGAGAGAAGTCAAGTGTTAAAGAAAGCTGGTGAGAGAAAAAAAGATTTAAAAATGAGAGAAGAAATAAGGAATGAAAAGAGAAGAGACGAGAAAATCAGAGGGAGAAGAAAAGAAAAGAGAAATTTATGGTAAGAGATGGAGGAATAGTAGTACATTAAAGATAAAACATATTTTTAATATTTGCCACTTTTTTTTCTTCATCTTTACTGTTAAGATTCAATACAGAACTAACAAATCATATACAGAGAAAATCAGTTGTTTTTAGTAATTCATGTAATTCAGAAGCAATGTGGGACAAGGCTGCTGATTTTTAAGAATGATTACCAGGTGTACAGATAACCAGGATCTAAGCTACTTAAACTTTCTAGCTATTTTCTATTTGGAGTTACCACAGGCAGCAGGGTACTACCTTAGTCGTTCTCCTTCGGACCGTTAAGGCCTGAGTATAACCCTTGAAACTGGGAATATTTATTCCATTTGAAGCTCATTTAGGGTTCTGGATTGGCCATATGAATAACAGTCAGAAAGTAAGACGATCGTCAAATGTGTACAGCATTCTAGATTATTATTATTATCTTCCGACTGCTTGAAAAACCCAACTTACCCGAGCGCTATGGACTCTCCTTATGTGTTTCCTGCCAGTATTAAACATAAGCCGGCTTAGAAAAAAATTTTTTTTAATCATATCACCACAAGCAAGGCGATAACGCCACTGATACGCAGGGGGGCTACGTAAGAGTAAAACGATTGGAAAGGAGAAAGCCGGAAACCGCATCCTAAACAGAAAACAAGGGATGAACCTCTTCACCTGTTCACTAGACGTGGGTGGAGTGTGAACCGGGCGATAAAGTCAGTGTCGCATAGCATAGAAAAGAAGGAGGGTGCGTCGGAGCCTGATCAGCTCTGACGGGGTCATCTCAGCGAGGGTAGTATGATGTTGCAAGACTCGAAACCAACCAATGACCTGAGTAAAGTACATCACTGACGACATACTCCTGCGCTACAGAAAGTGTGTATTTTCGAAGTGATGAAAATAAAACAAAGAATGCAAGTTCGATAAAAATATACTCATTTAGTATTCTTTTATGTTTTATAAGCTTCGTGAATATTTTTCTCATATGATCTTTTTTCTATATCATCGGAAATCGTTAAAGATGTACGAAAATGATTGTCTAAAAAAATTCCTTAAAACAGGGATTAGTAACTTCTTAAATCAAAGCATTACAACTTCACTGTAAACACAAACTATATCAGTACATTTTTTTTAATTTTAAAGAATAAATTTAATTGAGAAATTATGCTTTTTTCCTAATATCTCACCAGTCCTTGTTAATATAAAGAACTAATCATCCCCAGAATGTCTTCCGTCTAAATAATATTTTTAGTAGAGGACTAATTCTTTGAATATTTGCCAACAAATGAATCACAGCACGTTCGGTGTCGTCGAAATGTCTCAGAAATGATTCGTTTGCTGACGGAAGTTATTGTAAATCAATCTGAAACGGCTTTGAAACGGATTATAAATGCCATTCTAAAAGGTAATTGTGATGATAAAAAAAATTTAAAGTATTAGACCCTAGTTAACAAATGTCTTGTGAATTTATATTGCATAATTTGAAAGACAAAGCGAGTAGGAATTAGAATTAATGACTGATTTTGGTTATTCAAATTTTATGACTCATTATTTGTGTCACCCACTCGTTTTAGATTAAAAAATGTTATGAATTATGAATAAATGGGAAACAGTTATTTCCTAGAATAGTTTTATTTGTTAAAATTATATCTTGCGTATTGATGACAGGTGTATAAATGACAGGTGTATAAATGACAGGTGTATAAATAACTGTCCACGGTTAAACAAAATTAGCAGAAAAGACCAAAAGGTTTGCAGTAAACAATGAAGTAAACAAATGAATATTGTAAAAATGAAGACATATCAAACGATATATGGAAGACAAAAATAAGCAAGGTTACAGTAATGAGGTAAAAAGTTCCCAAATTAAGAATGGTGTAAACATTCAAAAGAGATACAGACAAGCAATCGAAGCATTCTGACTTCAAGACAGAAAAAAGAAAAATTATTATGATTGGAAACAGAATAAAAGGGCTCAACAGAACTGGTTAGGAAGAAATCCCAGTGTGCATCCATATGATTTCTCCATGAATTTAGTGGGGATATATATATATTATATAATCGTTTCCCCCAAGCAAAAGTGGAATGCCACTGATGAGGAAAGGGTTACAGTGAGAGAATAAATAAAGTACAGTGGATATCTAAGAAAGATAAGAGGCGGATGAAAATCAAGTAGGTAAAAGATGGCAGTTGAGATTACAATTAAAATTTAACGGATTGTAGCTATAAGCGAAGCAAGCAAATGGGTTCTATAAACTAGAAAAGAAACTGTTGAATGGACTGGCCGATGTGTACTTATTATCCTGCCTATATAGAGAGCAGCGAGTGGTAGTACTGATTAGTTGTACAGCCGCTTAGTTGGTCAGTAAGGATATAGACTCATTACCTGAACATACTTCTTCTCACTAAAAGACTGTATATATTGATTTCTACTAACAGAATTCCTAGTATTCCTGAATTGACTAACCCGTGTTTCAGGTTGTATAATTTTGTTCAATATAGATTACATTTTTCATCTCCATATCTTCTTTGTTATTTATTAATTTGTGTGGTGTCTCAACTAGAATCCACAACAGAAACTGTTAGAATAGAAGGCACGGTCAGACTTAACTATTTCGATTATAAAAGGATGGGATCTTGATGCCAATCTACGAGCACGTGCAAATACATATGGTCGGGAAAACTGAAAAAAAAAGGTGGCCAGAGCGGTTGCTTTGAAAATACATTTTGAGAGAGAAATCACATAATGTTGCTGAGAAAGTGAAGGTGGATTGCCAAGTCAGGAACAGTTATATCGCAGATCTTCCTTTGTCGAAAACATCAAAATGAATAGCAGGAACACCTGCCCAAATTATGAACAGCATTGAATGCCAACGGAAAAATGGTATATTTATTTATTTAAAAATTTTTTTTTTTATAAGCGTTTCACCCCGAGCAAGGCATGTCACTGCCACTACTGCGCAGGGGGCTACGTAGAGTGGAGAAAGGATGATTAAATATAGGAAATGTCAGAGGGTGGGTGATAGGCGGGTAAGGATACCGAGAATGAGGGTTGGGTAGATGAGAGTGTTGTGAGAATAGTTGGGAGTTAGTGTGATAGGTGGTGTCTATTGACCCTACATTTAAACACCTGGAGATTGTAACTGTCGGGAAAGCAGACTTGTGGAAGGGAGTTCCACAGGCGGGAAGCGCGAGAAAAGAAGCTGTTGGAGTAGAATTTACGGTTACATCTTATTTGTTTAACTGTAAAAGAGTGGGACCTAGTTGCTAATCTAGTATCTCGTGTAAATTCGTGCTTAGGCGGCACCAGTGAGCAGAAGCCATGAAAGTACTTGTAGAAGAGGCACAGGGAAGCCACATCACGCCGGTGAGAGAGTGGTTGCAGCCGGTCTGCCAAGTCAGTATCAACCACGTTACAGATCCTCCTTTGTATTTGGTCAAGAAGCCCAAGGAGAGCAGCAGGGGCACCCGACTGTGAAAAATGGATTCTGACTAAAATCTTCCTGATTTGACACAGTGACCCAAATTTCTTAGCTGTAGATGTAGCTATGGATTCAATGTAATCATTTCATTTTAGATCATTTGAGAGAGTAAGGCCAAGGAGGTAAAATGTGTTGCTTTCTATGAGACGAGCGTCATCGACTCTGATGGCAGGCAGGAAATTTTCTCTAAGGGGATTAAAAGAGGGTAGATTCGTTTTGGAGGCATAAAGATTCACTAGCTATTTCCTACTCAATTCAAGGTAAGATTGGTGTCCCTTTTGAAGTGCAGCAGCAAGGATTATTTTATCAGCATTGACAGATTTCTTATTAAGACGTAAGTGGGGATGTCATCTGTATAGATGCCTACCTGGGAACCGATTACCTCAGGAAGATCATTGAGGAAATCGTAAAAAGTGTAGAACCTAGGATAGAGCCTTGAGGATCGTTCACGTTAGTATGAAAGGATCTGGAATCTTTCCCGTTCAAAACGACTTTCATTTCACGATTTGATAGGAACGATTGCAGAAATACTGTAGCTCTGGAGCTTGCACAGAAGCCAGCAAGCTAAAACATGTCAAATACTTTCGGGATATCAAGAGCTACAGCTCGATCTTCGCTATTCTTAACAAGAGCTTGATATATATATTCACTAATTATTGTTATCATATCAGCAGTAGAGCTGGAGAAATGAAAGCCATATTATTTTTAAGAAAAAAAATTATTGTGAGATGTGAGACGCCAAACTATTTTAGCATTTATAATAGCGCCGAATACGTTGCACAATTAATGATAGTGTTCGTTCAGTTTATAAAATATTTAATTTTTATCAGGAAATTATCATTTTCAAGTCCACTAAATGTCAAACATCAAACAACTTCAGAAAATTCCACACATGTCTCACAGAAAATTGCTTACATTTTATGTCTACGCAGCAGTATATGACAAAGAGAAAAAGAGAGAACTATTCTATTTAATCACTTAAGAGAGTGATGTATATGAAAGGAGACTATCTGTACTTGGAAGACGAACCTCGATGTGCCGTAATGCTATAATAGCAAGCTTGTCTCGCAAGAATCTATACAACTGAGTAGTGATTTCGATTCTCACTGAGTACCCTGTACTTTTGGCGTTGTGCCACATCTAATCTGTGCTTAGAAAATCAATATCATCTCTTGAGATCAGGTGGAAAAGAAAAGAAACTCAAAATCGTCTCCGAGGATAAGATTTTTCAAATGAATCATTTAAGCATTCATTATGTCATTTCAAAGGAAGATTACAATAGAAAACAACAAGGCCAATGTACAGAAAATGTGGTGTAATGGTTAGCAGATTTGTCTCGCTAGATAAATTCTGACTGAAATATGAGTTCGATCCTCACTGTTTGCTTCATATCTTTGTCTCCGCTTAGAAAATCCTCAGAAATATTTGAGGTTTATACGGATAGTGTATTTTAACGAAAAACCTTGAAATGTTCTGTCAGATTGTAGAAATGGTGACTTTATCTAGAAATGCACAACTTACAAGCCATCTAGTTCATTTTAATGTTAGCCTGCCTTCATTTGAATTTACCCTTAAAAAAATTACTTCAAACCATTTGATGGCCATTCCACGCTCATCTTCAAATTAGGGAAAATTCATTAAGTTTTAAAAAAGGTTCTTGTATCGTGGAGTGAAGAGATACATAGTGAAATATAGATAAACTATTTTAATGCCAGAATTGTACAACCAAGAGGCATATACAATACTTACATTGTCCCGCAGTAGTAGGTGTTACTTCACGAATAACAGTGATAATGACAGTTCCCCATGCTAAACGCACATTGTCTTTTATACATCCGGGAAACCGGATGTCACATGGTACGAGCCACGACACAATGTGCGTTAGGCATGGGGAGTTGTCATTATCACTGTTAAATCCTTTACAATTCAAAATAAGGGCAACTGTAAAGGAGATTCGGGGGCTTGCATTTCGCTGCATTGGTGTAAAAATAACTCGCCATTTTCAAATTGAATATTAACTGTTGAAGAAAAGTAGATAAATATACAAATATAATTCGATGCAGGCAATGGCTGAGCGAGTGTGAACAGACTAAAGCACAAACGAAATGAATTTATATTCAAGGAAAGATTTAGTAAGTGTCACCTGAGATTGTGTTGGTAAGTTCAACATTGAGTTTCTACACGTTAATGTTATGTTTACATCAGCAATAGTAATTGCATGTATCATTCGATATGTGCCGCAGAGAACGGTCATGGCATCAAGTGGGTGGGACACTTCCTTGAAAATTCACCCTTCCGGCACATTTTCCAATTCTGATTTTCTTTCATCTCCGAACAACCCATGCAAAGCCAAACGGCGATCGGAAATGGATGATGGGAGACTGTTTTTGTAAAACTAGAAACTTTTAGTTCTGCCCTTGCGAGTTGGCGTTGAATTTTATCACCAACACCATCATCACAGAGGTGATCATCACGATTATCATGACAATCAGCAAAGAAGAAATTAAATTCTTGAATACAAGATAAAGCCGACGTTAAATTCGGTAATGTTATTTCGTCAGTGAGTTGGGAAATTTTTAAAACAAAATAGTTCTAGCTTGATTAGTAGTATAGACTTATTTGATGAAAAAAGGAGTGGGGTTAAAAAATAATAGATTTAACAAAAAACGGATACTTTTTTGCCAATAATAGAGAAGTTATGGTTGCCAGCAAAAGGGACATCTGAACATGCAAGTTAGAAATTGAGATACCAAAATTAAAAAAAAGTACAATTTAAATATCTGGGAATTCTTTAGAGGACAGAAAATGTGACACTAAAACCCGAAAGCACATTTGGATATCGAAATTTTCTTTCTAAAAGCTAAGCAATAAAATGAAGAAGCAGAAAGATTTTGTTAAAAACAAAAAACAAAAAAACAAAAAACAAACGAGTAATGAACTGTTACGAAATATATGTCCTACTATATGACAGTGAATGCTCGAGAATCACTTCAGAGATAATGAAGAGATAGAAATGTTATTATTCTACAGATGCTGAAGCTAATATGAACTGTACACGTGAGCAACGACGAAGTTTTAGAGAAGATGGAAGTAAAAAAGACACATATTCTACACCAAAAAGAGACAGTTGAAATTGCGATGGCAAATAATGAGAAAAGAAAGCTTGGAATATTTGATATCCATAGAAGAGGTTGCAGCCAGGAGGAACAGAGTAAAACAACTCGTTAACTAAGTAGCGAGCTTGCGTAAAAGGATGACAGAAGAAAGTGTAGGGAAAATGATGAAAAAAAAAAGTAAAGAAAATGGAGCTCTGGGAAACCACAGTTGACAATATCGTGAAAAAATTTGCGATAATCATTTAAACAAGTTAAAGATAACAGGAAACTACGTCTATTTGGTTTTAATCTTTTTTTTTTTTGTTGGCTAATTTACGTTTGTATATTTCAGTTGAAGTTCTCCAGGGACATTCCTAAACGTGTTAGTTATTATTAAATTTGTAAATGACCGAGTTACTTCAGCCGTTTTAAAAAAATATAATCCAAACAATGTTAAGCAAAGACTAGTAGCTTTGAAATGATTCTGAATTTCATGTTTTGAATTTTTGGGATTACACTTAACACGATTTCATTACTAAATGCTATTTTCGTTCCAAAACATTGTGACTTCACGTGAATGAGACTTTGTATAGACTCTCAGTATTTAAACTTATTTTAGAATATCTTTCTAGAACCATTATTTATTTTGATAATTCATGACTTCCAGAAGTAACTTCCAGAATATATAATCTGAGATTAAATGTTATTTATGTTAGATTTGTAAAGCATGTTATTTTAAATTTTATATTTATGTAACATGTTTTGTCTTATAACAAAATATTTTTGATAAAAGTTACGACAAATGAGTCTACAAGAAGTGGCTGTGGTTGAATAACTGATACAATAGTATTTTTTAATATTTTCAAAAATAGAATCACCAGTAGGGCAAACGAATCTGTACACAACATTGGTCTCATGAAAAGAATTTGATTTAAAAAAGAATGTCTTTGAGACGGCAAATTTTGATAAATCTGAGATGATTATTTCTATTTGTGGACATTATTTAATGTTTCACCCCAAGCAAGGCGGTATCGCCGATGGTGCGCGGGTGGCTACGTATATGAAGAGTGAAAGTTTAAACAAGAGGAGAGCGAAGAGAAAGACGAACCGGTTACAGAGAGTGTCAGAAAAAGTGGAAGAAAAAGATGGGAATACTGGTGTGAAGACAGTTGCGAGGGTAGAGAAAAGAAAAAGAACAACATAGACAAGGTGATGGGGAAAGGACGAGGGACGGACTGGAGTCAAGAGGGTAAGAGATGGGAATTGACATTGCAATTCAATTTTTGGAGATTATAGCCGTCAAGAAGGTAAGTATACGGAGGTAAGTATAGGGAGTGCTACAGGCGGGAAGTGTGAGAAAGGAAGCTGTTTGAGTAGATGTGGAGGCTGCATTTGGTTGATTTAATTGCAAAAGGATGGGACTTTGTTGCCAGTCTGGTTGCTCGAGTAAATTCTTGTGGAAAGGGGTAACTGTGACCTAAGCTCGTAAGACACATCTCGCCGGTGAGAAAGCGGCTGGAGTCGAGCTGCCAGGTCGAGAGAGATCACATTACAGATTCTCTTATAGAGCCGGTCGAAAACCCTGAAATGAATATCAGAGACGTCCGACCGGATATGACACCAGTATTCAATGGACGGTCGGATGGTTGATTTGTATGTGTGAAAGATGGACTCAGATTGGAAAAATTTTCTGGCCCATCACAGTGACACAACCTTCCTAGCAGCCAATTTAGCTATCGATTCAATGTAATGGTTCCACTTGAGATCGGAAGAGAGGGTGAGACTCAGCAGTGTATTATGTTTATAGAGACTCCCTTGGTCCATGCTGATGGAAGGTAGGAAGTACTGTCTGTGGTTGCTGACAGACAACAGATTCGTTTAGAAACATTAACATTTACAAGCCATGCCTTACTCCGGTCTACCATAGAGTGGAGGTCCTCGGTACCAGCAGCGAGGTTATTGTTGTCCGCCTTAATCGATTTCTTACTGAGGCGGAAGTAAATAGCGGTGTCCTCAGCGTAGATGCCTACTTGGAATTTGATCACGTCAGGAAGGTCTTTTATGAAGATCATAAACCACGTGGGGCCATGGATAGTGATCTGACACCAACGTTCGTATGGTAGAATGTGGAGGCATGCCCTTTTAAGAGTCCCATCATTAGGCTGTTTGATAGGAATTGGATCAAATAAAGCAAGCGTCCAGTGATACCATAATCCTGCAGAGGACCAGCGTGCTAAAATCTATCAAATTCATTCGCCGGACTTATCGAGGGCCTGGTATTTGTATTCGGTGATGGGCATTAGTATATCGGCAGTTGACCTGGCAAAGCAGAATGCAAATATTAATAAAATTGTTTCATAGTTTTTGTCTTGTTTATAATTTATGTGCATTTGATTATAATGGAACAAATTTGTGATTGTGCTGTTCCTATCATACTTGATATTTTTATCATTGCTGGTTATTTTCCTTGAACAAAGTTTAATTTGTTGATCAGAACGAACAGAAAAATATATTGATAAGTAATTGTTTAATATTAATTAATTGAAAGACCATTGTTTAAGCAGAAAATGTATCTGTATTAATACCTATTTATAACAGCTCATATACGATAATGCATGTTTTCGTATTTACTTAATGACAACGAAGAACTTTCAATTAAAGTAAATGTGTTCACACAGAAGCATGCCAAGAAAACAAGGGATAGAATATAATAACAGCGTTATAAAATAAAATAAAATGAAACGGACGCTTCATTCAAAATCAAAAAGAAATAGTAGAATTTTCTGGTATATTTAATGAGAAAAGAGGGCATGGAGGACTTAACACTCACTGTACATATTGAAAGCAAAGGCCAGCTTAAAGAAAGATTCTGCAACCCACATAGGCAATACATGTAATTAGATGTCGGATGAGAAGTTAAGAAAAATAGTTAAAAGAGAAACATCGCTACAAAGGATTAGATATTGTGAAAGGTCAGGAGAGTCCATTTCTAGGTCTACGGCATATGAAGAGAATATCTATATTGGCAATAATTAAATTAAATAAAGAAAAATAAGATATCTATCAGTAATAATCCTAGGTACCTAGAACAACAAAGGGCATGGCATGCACCACTTTTTACCAAAAGGATATCATAGGAATGCTACTGGAGACCTTGTTTTACTAAACGTGGCGTAGACATTTTTTTAAAAATCATTTCCCCCCGAGCAAGGCGGAAACGCCACTGATGTGCAGGGGGTTACATAAATGTAAAAAGATTAATTAGAAAAGAGTGAGGAGTACAAACTAGTTAGAAAGGAACAACAGAAAGCTGAGAAAGCAGGTGCGATGACAGATACATAGGTGGAGAGAAAGGGAAGGTTATACAGGGGAGGGGAGAGAGCTAGAGTCCAGTGGTTAGTAGATGAGTATTGACTTTGCATTTAAATTTCTGGAGGTTGTAGCCGTCAGGAAAGCAAGAATACGGGAGCGAGTTCCACGGGCGGGAAGTGCGAGAGAGGAAGCTGCAGGAGTAGAATTGTCGTCTGCATTTGGTTAACCTGACTGTGAATGGGTGGGACCCATATGCCAGTCTGGTTGCACGAGTAAACACCTGTTGAAGAGGCATCAGTGACTTAAGCTCATCCGAGCAGAAGCCATACGTATTCCAGGTGTGTTCTTCTGTTTGCCATATGATTCACGGGAATGTACAACATTGGCTTGCCTGAGAATTGTCATATCATTCTCAACATGCAACTTCCAAAATCTTTTATACTACTATGCTTGAAGCATCGGGCAGAGAAAAACCAAAAATCTGTTCCATAATAGAATGAACTCTTTGAAATCTAGCATCGGGGACGTAATGGTTAGGACCTAGTATGACATAACTCGGCCATGAAAACACATCTGATGACGTCCATACAGACTGAGTCAATTTTTATTTAATATAACTTTTGTATATAGATGGGAGCATTTTTTTAAATTACTGAATATCCTAAAAATATAGAGATATATAGAGATTGTTTTAATGGACTATTTTCCTTATTCTTTATAGGAGGTGAGGTAGAAATACCTCCCACATATAGCTAGATAAAGATATCATTACCACCAATTTGATACTATGATGTCGGAGGCATTTATGGAATACATATGTGGCAGTTACTTCTGTTGCACCCTTTATTATAATACTTTAATTATTGGACATATTATCTATTTTAGTCTGTTCCTATCTATCTATCTATCTATCTATCTATCTATCTATCTATCTATCTATCTATCTATCTATCTATCTATCTTGATCGATTTCTATCTATCTATCTATCTATCTATCTTAGTCTATGTATCTATCTATTTAGTCTGTTTCTATCTATCTATGTCTTAGTCTGTTTCTATCTATCTATCTATCTATCTATCTATCTATCTATCTATCTTAGTCTGTTTCTATCTATCTATCTATCTATCTATCTATCTATCTATCTTAGTCACTCCCTATCTATCTATCTATTTTAGTCAGTTCCTATCTATCTATCTATCTATCTATCTATCTATCTATCTATCTATCTTAGTCAGTTCCTATCTATCTATCTATTTTAGTCAGTTCCTATCTATCCATCTATCTATCTATCTATCTATCTATCGTCAATTCTATCTATCTATCTATCTATCTAGATATCTATCTATCTATCTATCTATCTTAGTCGGTTCTATCTATCTATCTGTTTAGTCAGTTCCTATCTATCTATCTATCTATCTATCTATCTATCTTAGTCAGTTTCTATCTATCTATCTATCTATCTAGATATCTATCTATCTATCTATCTTAGTCAGTTCCTATCTATCTATCTATCTATCTAGATATCTATCTATCTATCTATCTATCTTAGTCAGTTCCTATCTATCTATCTATCTATCTATCTATCTATCTATCTATCTATCTATCTATCTATCTTAGTCTGTGTATCTATCTATTTTAGTCTGTTCCTATCTATCTATCTTAGTCTGTTCTATCTATCTATCTATCTATCTATCTATCTATCTATCTTAGTCTGTTTCTATCTATCTATCTATCTATCTATCTATCTATCTATCTTAGTCTGTTCATATCTATCTATCTATCTATCTATCTATCTTAGTCTGTTCATATCTATCTATCTATCTATCTATCTATCTATCTATCTATCTTTCATTCATTCATATCTATCTATCTATCTATCTATCTATCTATCTTAGTCTGTTCATATCTATCTATCTATCTA